>JAQZBX010011840.1:0-42087 GCA_029593785.1 Cabassous unicinctus
TTTTTAACAAATCAATTTTATTATACATATTAATAAAGCATACAATTCATCCAAAGTGTGCAATCAATGGTATTTGGTATAATCACATAGTTTGCATTCATCACTTCAATCATTATTAGAGCAGTTTCATTATTTCAATAATAATAATAAAAACTAGACAAACAAACAAGAAAAATTTTCACCTCTCAATCTCTCTGTTTCCCCTGCTGTACATAACTGCTATTTCTGATTATTCTTGCACAATTATTTATTTATGTATTAAGCAGTTTTATTGAGATATATTCACATACCGTATGATCTATCCAAAGTGTATAATCAGTGGCTTTTAGTATAATCACAACGTTGTGCATTCATCACCACAAAAAATTTTAGAACCATTTCATTACTCCAAAAAAGAAAATCTCCAGACCCCTTCACCAGCCCTACATAACCACTAATCTAATTTCATCTTTATAAATTGATTTATATTTATATTTTATATAAATGGAATCATACAATACATTACACAATATATTTAGTTCATAGTAGCAATTATACAGTATTTGTCCTTTTGTGTCTGGCCTGCTTCATGTAACATAATTTCCTCCAGGTTCATCCAGGTTGTCATATGCTTTACAACTTCCTTTCTTCTTACAGCTGCATAATAGTTCATTGTGTGACTAAACCAGTTTGTTTAGCCATCATCAGTTGTTGGACACCTGGTTGTTTCCAACTTTTTGACAATCGTGAATAACACTGCTATGAACATCAGTGTGCAGATGTCTGTTCGTGTCACTGCTCTCAGTTCTTCTGGATATATACCCAGTAATGGTATTGCTGAGTCACATGGCAAATCTATATTCAACTTCCTTAGGAACTACCAAACAGTTCTCCACAGTGGCTTTACCATTCTACATTCCCACCAACACTGAATAAATGTTCCTATCTCTCTACATCCTTTCCAACACTTGTAGTTCTCTGTCTTTTTAACAGTGGTCATTCTGATAGGTGAGAAATAATGTCTCATTGTAGTTTTGATTTGCATTTCCCTAACCACTAGTGATGTTCAACATTTTCTCATGTGTTTTCACCATTTGTATTTCTTCTTTGGATAAATGTCTATTCAAGTCTTTTGCTCATTTTTAAATCAGATTGTTTGTCTTTTTATTGTTGAGTTGTAACATCTCTTTATATATTATGAATATTAAACCCTTATCAGACATGTGATTTCCAAATATTTTCTCCAGTTGAGTCGCTGCCTTTTCAACCTTTTGACAAAGTTCTGTGAGGTGCAAAAGTGTTTGATTTTGAGGAGATCCCATTTATCTATTTTTTCTTTTGTTGCGTGTGCTTTGGTCTAAAGGTCCAAGACACTACCACCTACCATAAGGTCTTGAAGATGTTTCCCTACATTTTCTTCTAGTAGTTTTATGTTACTGGCTTTTATATTTAGATCCATTTTGAGTTGATTCTTGTATAGGGAGTGAGATAGGGGTCCTCTTTCATTTTTTTGGTTATAGATATCCAGTTCTCCCAGCACCATTTGTTGAAGAGACTGGTTCATCCCATTAAAATGGACTTGGTAGGTTTGTCAAAAACCAGTTGGCCACAGAGGTGAGGGTTTATTTCTGGACATGCAATTCTATTCCTTTGATCAATGTGTCTGTCTTTATGCCAATACCAAGCTGCTTTGACCACTAGCTTTGTAATATGTGTCAAGATCAGACAGTAAATTCCTCCCATGCTGCTCTTCTTTTTTAGAATGCTTTTGGTTATTCAGGTGCACTTTCCCTTCCAAAAGAATTTGGTAATTGGCTTTTCTATTTTTTTAAAGTGGGCTGTTGGAATTTTGGTTGGTATTACACTGAATTTATAAATCAGTTTGGGTAAGATTGACATATGATTTATCCTTGTGTGGATTTCTTTGAGTTTTTCCTGTTTTGGATTCACTGAGATTTGTTTTTGAATATGCAAGGTTATGCCTTTCACCAAATTGGTAAGTTTTTGCAATGATTTCTTCAAATATTTTTTTCTGCACTACACTCATTTTCCTCTCCATTTGATACTCTGACAATACAAATGTTAAAACTCTTGGTATTGTCCAATAGTTCCCTGAAGCACTGTTCTTTATTTTTCCTTCATTTTTTTCTCTCTGTTGTTCAGATTGGATACTTTATACTGATATATCTTCAAGTTTTCTGACTCAGAAATCTACATTCTGTTATTAAGCCCTTCAAACAAAATGTTCATTTTGCTTATTGCATTTTTCATTTCTAATATTTCCATTTGATTTTTTTTTATTGCTTCTGTTTCTTTGCTGAGACTTTCTATCATTCTCTTTGCTTCAAGAGTATTTGTGTTTACTTCTCAGAGCATGATTATAATAGCTGCTTTAAAATCTCTTATAATTTCAACATCTTGGTCATCTTGGGGGTTGTGTCTGTTTATCTTTTACTTTACAAGTTGTTTAAATTTCTTCTGGCTCTTCATAAGTCAAATAATTTTGGCTTGTATCCTAGACATTTTGAATATTATATTATGTGACTTAATCCTACAGAGAATGTTGGTTAAAAATTTTTTTTTAACAAGGCAATTGACTCATTTACATTCAAGCTGCAATCAGTCTTTAATGGGGTGTGGTGCCAATGTCAGTTCAGTTTCAAAGCCTTTACAGTGCTGTTCAGATTTGCTCCACATGTGTGCCACTTTGGACAATGGTATACTCCATGATTCAGTTCTGAAAGCTTCAGGTCTGCTGTTCAAGGTCAGATCCATGCAAACACAGCTTGTGGGTGAACCTAGAAGATCATATGGGATTGTATGGGAGCTCTTTCTCAAGCTGTCTTGTATCTTCAATCTCTTTGTTACTCGCTGGCTCTCAGAATCTCCCCCTTCTTGATCCTCTGGCTAGAAATCTGAGGTTTTAGACTCCCTGCTCTGCTCACAGTTCCCACAACTGAACCTGCCTCTGATGTCAAGTGAAAGGAGTATATACTGCTACAGGGATTCCTCCTACCTTGTTTAGATGACAATTCTTCTGGTCAGCAATGGAGCATCCCCTCTCTGAGAGTTATAGATGCCTAGTGGTAGCCAGTACCATTGTACCATTGCTACCCCACCTCCATCCATCCACTGTGGGTTATAGCTTTGGAACTGGGGATTGTCTGGGGGCTGGAATGGGAAAGAAAGAAAAAGCACACAAAATTCAAGAGATTTTCCCCACTTTCTCTGTTCTGCAGGTGTCCTTCTTACTCCTTGGATCAGAAATAAATGTCTTCTTTTGAAGCTCTTTCTGTCCACACCTGGTGTAGAGTTTGGGGATTTGGGCCATGTTTGAGTCTAGGCCTAGAGAATCAGAAGGCAAAAATTTCCAGAAAGCTCACTGTTGGAAAATGTATACTTCAAATTCTTATTTCCTTCTCCAATCTGCCTACTACCGTTTAATTTGTAGAGTCCTCAGATAGTTGCTCCACGCATTCTGTCTAGATTTTTAGTTGATTTAGGATAATGCAGTGTGGATTCTGATTTGTCCCTCTAATCCAGAACTGGAATCTCTTTGCCTCCACTTCTTATCTGTCCCCGTTGAACATTAGCATCTGGAAATAAGTGACCTTGTGTCAAACATTTTTGTAACACCCACATTTCCTAAACTATGTGCCATACATCAGGATATATGCTTCACATGCATTGTATAAATTCATCTCCACAGCACCTCTAAGGTGTTGATATTACTTCCATTTTTACAGACCAAGAAACAAGGCTCAAAAGAATTAAATAACCCAGTCAAGTTCATACAGATAATAACAGATGGAACCTGAACTCTCATTCAGGTCTCTAGACAATTTTACTTGTGCGAGAGACATAATCTTAATAAAAATGTTCAACAATAGTATTATTATTAGCTTCTTATTATAAAGTAAGAAACATGCTGTATTAGTCAGCCAAAGGGGTGCTGATGCAAAATACCAGAAATAGGTTGGTTTCTATAAAGGGTATTTATTTGGGGGTAGAAGTCCACAGTTACCAGGCCATAAAGCATAAGTTACTTCCCTCACCAAAGTCAATTGCCACATGTTGGAGCAAGATGGCTGCCAATGTCTGCAAGGGTTCAGGCATCCTGGGTTCCTTCCAGGGCTTGCTTGTCTCTGGGCTCAGCTCCTCTGCTATCTCCACAAGGTCAGCTGTAGACTATGAGGCTCTCTAGGCTTTGCCTTTCTCTTCAAGGCCAGCTGTAGACTATCAGGCAAACAGCTTCTTTCTCTTCCCCGGGGCCTTCTCTCTTTCCTCATGACCAAGCTCCTCTGTATGTTCACTTCCCAGGGCTCCAGCATTAAAACTCAGCATCAGAACTCCAATTCAAAACTCCAACTCACTCCTCTGCTCTGCCATGTAGTTTTATCTCTGAGTCCCTGGCCACCAAGGGGCGGGGATTCAATGTCCTACTGATGTGGCCCAATCAAAGCTCTAATCATAACTTAATCATGCCCAGAGGAACAGACCAGTTTACAAGCATAATCCAATATCTATTTTTGGAATTCATAAATAATACCAAACTGCTACACATGCTCAGAGAGGCAATGTGACAAGTCAGGATTCAAACTATAGAATTGAAAGCTAAGTTCTGTGTTAACTACTCCATAGGAAATTTATGTGACTAGATATGTAAAAAGCTCTCAATAAATATATTTTTTCAAAACAGGGATCTTCTAAAGGAAAAATGTGCTTCAAGCCAAAGGAATAATAATGGGGAAACTGGGTTAATGTTTTTGGTTCTCACAGCACTGCTTATAAACTCACAAAGTGTTCTTCCATTTCTTTATAGATGCATTTTTCCCTTCTCTTTATTTCACGGATTAGAACATATCGGTTTTCTAAAATTTTCTGTATTTGCAGCTGGATTTTGAAACAAAAGCTCAATCTGGATTATCCACATTATCCAGGCAACAGTAAACATAAAGTCACGGTTGTTTCATCTATGTACGGTAGTCCCTAGCCTCAAGCAGGGATAGTGTTGCTGTAAATCTGGGGTCATGTGATCACTCTCATCAAAATGGAAGAGATGATCGCATCTGGAATTTACACAAGACTCCATTCAATGAGGCTGACCCTCCCTCCATATGGGAACCCATTCACCATGGCCTTTGAGTCCTTCAGGGAGAATAAAGATGTTGCTATGATAGTCTATGAAATGAGATTAAATATAGTGGCCTTGCATCAGAGAGCTTTCTATAGCAGAGAAGATTATAATAAAGACAGAAAGTACATTGTGACCCCCATCTTGCTGCATTTCCATAACAACACAGCTTTGTGGCTCCAGTGGGGCAAGGAATAAGGCAAGGGATCTACAAATGTTTTATCCGTGTGCAGATTTCTAGGTGTCAGGGAAGGAGGGAGGGCTTCACTCAAGTTTATTTTCCTAGGTAATTGATGAAAGTTAAATTCGCCAATCTGATCAGCCTTTGGTAATCTATTACCAGCTGATTCTCAAACTCTCTTACCAGCAATTAAAAAATAACAGCGACCTGTAACACCAAAACAAAACATACGTCACTGAAATTGAACACTTTGGAAGACTACCGTGGTGACTTAGATATGTTCTGCCCTCTCCTCTGAGCTGTTCCTTTTATCTCTTTCCTTTAGAAGTTTTAATTTAGGAACACAGAGGATATTCAGATATGAACAGCCAATTCAGTGCCTACCCTGAAAAGATTCTCATTCCCTTTTACACCACACCAATGCTACCAATTCTAAGAGAAAAATTACAAATTACACAGTTTTGTAAAGCAGACATGGAAATACTTTTCCCAAAAGTCTGGAAGTGAGTTGGCTTTTCACCTTCTGAAGAGATGGTGTGGTCAGAAAGATTTTCCTTAATAGCTTGGGATTATAGAACTCAGGCTGTTTTAGGACAGAAAATGGAATCTAAGTCAAATGTCCATCAAAAGTTAACCCCACATTTCCCTAAGACCTCTAATTGGCAGCATTCTGGCCACTTGGAACTTTTGAAGTTGATATCCTAGAGGCTGTTTACCTTGAGCATGGATGCAGACTCTTTAGAATTATAAAGGAAATTTTTATAAAGAGAAAAAATGATCTGGCAACAAATACAAAAAAACAGAATGTAACCCCACTGTGTTTTATGGATTCTAGTTACAGGCAATGAGCTCACAGATGGCAGAGAGTGAAGTCACCAACTGAGGGGAAGAGCCTGGTTTGTGCCAGAGAACCACATGGTCATGCAAAACAATGCCACACCAAGCCAGGTGTCCCAAGTTCTAAGCACTAAAGCCAAGTAACGAATAGGTTCAATTGTTTCCTTGCAGAGCAAGATCCCTGAAAGGGAGCAGAATATCAGTGCATCCTGGAACAGTGTGATGAGAACTTCCTCAAATGTTCATAAGATTCACTTCTATTATGTAATATGCCTCCAACACCAATTTGCTGACATGTACTTTCACTAGAGATTTGGGGTAGGTCATGTAGATAAACATAAAACAAAGAAGAAGAACAAAAGCAATGAAATATGAAGCATTGCTCTCTTTTCATTTCCAGGTTTTTGTTGTTGATGGCCTCACTGCTGGGTTACTTTGTATGTGACTAGATCAATTGTTATTAAAAGAAACCATTTGGGAATTTTTGTAAATTGTACAATTAACCAACATTCTCCACTTTTCCAATGATACACTTTTTCTAATACTTATTTCATTTGCTCAACAATTTATTGAAATTTGTTTGGCATTCTTTCTCCTATGCATAAAGCACTCCCTTAGGCATTTGGGAGTAATATGGAGAGGAATGAGATATTATTTTTTTTCTCAAAACATTTAAAATGTATTAGAATAGAAGCAAAATGAAAATGAATAAGCAAAGTGAAAAGTAGACATAATAAATGTTAAAAAATATTTTGATAAGTGACTTGTTTATTCAATCAACCCAATTTTAAATACAATGTCTGGTTCAGACTATACCTTCTTTGTTCAATGAGTGAATTGGTGAGTAAATGAAATAATGAGTCATTTAGATGAGATTCTATGGGTGTTAAGAGGAGGTAGAGATTATTTTGTTGAGTCAGAAGTCAGGAAGAATGACATGGAGGAGTTGATATTTGAGCCTTGATTGTTGAAATTTCTATATTTGGAGAGGAAAGGAAAGTCTTTCTAGGACAAGAGAACAACATGAGCACAAGCTCAGCAGTGGGATAATGAGAGATGTGCTTGGCAATGTGTAAGCCATCCAGTTCTGCTGAGCAACTATCACAATGTACATCGGAACACTTTGGAACAAAAATAAAACTAAATAGCCAGGTATCTGCTGCCCTGGCAGGGTTAGCAAAATGTGGGATGCAGCCCCACTGGGAAGTGGTTTGTCATTTGAAGCAGGCCAAGTCCTGGAAACATCAAAGTCAACCAAAATGACATTAAAAGGTGGGCCAGTCATCTAAATTCCCTGAATCTTGATTTTATCATCAATAAAATGGCATTAACAGTACCCATATTACAATATTATTTTAAGGATTATGTGATATTATATCTATAAATTAGCAGCATATAATAGACATTTGATATGTGCTTATTATTTTTGTCAATAATAATAACAATAACAATAACAGATGTAATTTAGCCAGATGTGGCTACACATCATAGTGTGAGCACTGTTCATTTGAATTCTACTGGGGTTATGTAATTTTAGATAATATGATACCTAAATAACTTGCCTATTATGTTCACTCTATTTTTTAATTTACCTCATGCATTGATCTGATCAGCTGCATCTGGTTATAAATGTTAAAAACTGCCATCACTAGAGATTTAGTGCATCTCTTATAGACGAGCATAACCTGAAATGTTTTCAAAGGAAACAGGGTTAAAAAGGAAATAGAAAGGTGTTGGTGAAGATGACAAACTCTTTGGAACCAAATCTAAATTCAAATCCCTGTTCAGCCACTTACTCTCTCTGTAACTTTTGGCAAATTACCTAATCTTTCTAACCCTTGAGTATTGTAAAAGGCAGATGATGATGATGATTACAACAAACAACAAAATAGTATCTGCTTCATAGAATCATTGTCTAAAGAACAGTGTCTGGTACATAATAAGTATTTTCATTGTTTATTATTATTTTATTTCATCTATATATTCTCCTTAATAATTTCAACACCAAGTGACAAGAAGTTGTGAGAAACATGAATTTCTATATGTGGTGATGGTGGAGAGAATGTTTGCTTTGCTGTTGGAAAACCTAAACCCTGATCCTAGCTCTGCCACTAGTTCATTGTATGAGCCCAATAAAGACAATATCGTTTACTTAAACTCAGTTTCCTCATTTGTTAAATGCAGAAGCTAGACTAGCTGAGTTTTGTCTTCAAGTTCTGTCATTTATAATAGTAGGTTCTGTGCACCTACTATTATAAAATTTCTCACCAAACTGTGTCTGTGCATATATTTCAGGAAATAACTAGAAAAATCAACCCAAACCAGTGCACCATTTCACATATTATGTTCATAAAAGTAATAGAAAACCCTGCAGAAATAGGAAAATACCACCCAGAAAGCCACTGCCTTAATGGAAGTTGTCACAGAGGAATCCATGCCCCTCTCTTTAACTAGGTCATATTCCAAGGCTGTGTTCTGTGTGATAAAATTAATTGGGAAAATTTTAGCCTATTTGGAGTTTCGGAAACATGAATAAAGACGATTCTGATTGTTTACTGAGGTTTTGGCCTATTAATGAGGCCGGTAGTAATGGATAGACTCAGACTAACACTTAAAAAAAACTGCTAGCTTTCTAGACTGAAAGACATTACAGAGATGTTTGAAAACTACTGGATATTCCTGCTGGAAACAATTTGGAGAACGCTTTTTTTTTTTTTTTTTTTTTTTTAAATAATGGTTCCGCAGAGTTGGGGAGGTTGATATTTTCAGTCTTCCCCAGGAACCTGAGAATGCACAGCACCTGTTTGTCAGAAGCCAAATGGCAGAGGCGCATTCTGTCTGGTCTTCTTGGTGCATTTTGGAGTGCAGCCTGGACTCTGTGGTGTGCCACCTATCTTAACTGCTTTGTACCTCAAGCAAAGTGCTATGGAAAACTGGGGCTACAAATAGACAAAGGAAATCAGAAATATGCGGTTTCTAAACAGAACTCTGGACAGCGCACAAAGCTTGGCGCCTCTTCCAGCACCCTGGACAGCTCATATTAAGCCAGCCCTCTCTGTGATCTTTAGCTGCTAATGGCTGTCCAGGACCCGGACTAGAGGCAAGCAATGCGCCTAGGGCACACCCCGGGAGTGGGTGCCTCCTTACATTTTGCCAGATAGGTGCCTTGCATGCTTCATCCTAGTCTTGACTTTGAGCCTAGTAAGGCTTTACTAAATGCCTAATAAGTGCCTGTCACTGTGCTACATGCTGGCAAAACTAAGAAAACAGTCCCTCCCCCTCAAAGGGTTTTGTTTCTTCAGACAACTGAAACTCAATATGACTGGAATAGTTTTGTAGAAGTGGAAGCGTTTCAAGAAATAATTTTGAGAATGAGTAGAAAACAGGACATGTATGTCCTTGTGGGTCACACTTAGGGGTATATATTTAAAAGCTCCTGTTGTTTATCACTGTACACACAGTGCCTAGAATAGGTAGGTGCTTATTATTTATCTTTTAAATGAACAAATAATTTTATGCTATGCGTGATAGTGAACCATTGAGTTTTAGAGAAGGTAGTAGCTTGTTCCATTTTACATTTCATAATGCAAAAAAAAAAAAAAAAGCATTATGGAGGATAGATTGAAGAGAGACTAAAGTCAGAAAGACTAGTTACAAGATGATTCCAGTGGTTAAAATGAAAGATAAGAGCCAATACTAAACTCAAATTAGAGATGAGCAGCAGAGTAACAAAATGGAAGTATATAGAATTCACAGAAGTCTAGGAAGAGATGTAGATTTTGTGGGAAAGATGGTTCACTTTGGGAGAGCTTGAGTTTGAAGTGCCTGTGAAAATATAAATGTGAAGGTAATCAGGAGGCAATAGTGCTGGAGGCAAGCCAGATGTCTGAGTTGGTGAATATAGATTTCTTTCAGAAACAGTTATGGGATTCATGGAGTCGTTTACTCCCTCTCATGAGACAACTAGCTGTGGCTTGAAGTGTAGAGAGAAGCCAAGACTAGGCTATTCATGTCAATTACATTTCCTTGGCATACCTGTTTTTTTCATCCATTTAATAGTATTGGTTCAGGTTTTCTCTTTGTTCCTTGAACACATTATTTTCTCTGTTATTCTAACTCACAGTTTAAAAATCCAAGGTCTACAGAGACATAGTAAGCTTTCCTATATGACTGAGACTGACCAGATGGAAATGATGCTAATTTGGAGAGTATATGGTCCACTTAAATGTGTCATCCACTACTTATCTCCAGATAACAGTTGCCATGTGGAAATTTAAACTGTTGAAAATGCCTCTGATGCCCCATGTTACAGCCCCTTGGTCCAGTTCTTATTTCAGCTACAGGGGACAGATCCATGCAAGCTCAGTTATCTTGTGATGACAGCAACCCATCTTTCTGCCTCAGGATCTTCCTTAAAGTTGTGGGAATGCATGTGACTTGCATACAAGTGTACTATAAAGTGTTGGTGGGTGATTTAAAATTGCTGGGCCACAACCCTCAGTCAATGGGGATGGTAGCTCATGGATAACTGTTTCAGCCTTTCATCTTTCAGGTGGACAATTCTAAGAGGCATTCTGCAAGCTTTCCAGAGGTTGGAGTGGAATTGAGCCCCCATTGCCTTTAGCAGAAATCTTGAAAATTCACTCCTCTGTTGGGAAATGCAGACATTCTCCAAGGCAGTTTTATAGTGATACTTATCTCTTATGGCCGGAGGGCCAAGACAGAATATGCAGTTTCAACAGATCTCCTGTGTTAAAGTCAAGACCATGTTAGGCAAGAAGTGGGACATGGAGACATGGAGTGGGGACATTTGAGTAGATGTCTGTGAAAGACTTGCATGCCCTAATTCTCCTGAATTTTCTTGGGTAATAGATGCAACCCCTTTTCTTTTATTAAAGGAGCATAACCTTTCTTCTCCAAGTAGATCTTTCTTGGAGTGGTTACTTCTTAAAATAATGATTGTATTCCAAAAGATCAATCCCTGACTCCCATCATTGCTTCCATATCGATAATTAGACAATAACAGATCCCAGCATAGATGTAATGAGTTAAAATATTCCCTCTTCAGAGAAGAAAAAGCATACTCATTCAAAGTATTTTAGGACCTTGCTAATATGTATCAGCAGGAACCAGAGGAATGTGTGTGGGAGAAGATCTTGAAAGAGTTGGATTCATTAGGATAGATTACAAGGCTGTATAAAGGTAAGTTTATTAATACGGGAACACTCTCTTGTGACTTAAGATTTAGCATTCTGCTAAGGACATCTGGAGATGGTCCTATTAACCTGCAGAGATAATTTTTTGAAGATTGGGCATGATAATGGACTACAATAAATGGGGTAGAGATGTTGGATGTGCTTTGGTAGAGTATTGTGGAAAGATTAATAAGCCTGGGGGAAGTGCAAATGTTAGAATGGAGAACCGCTAAGTAGTGTCTACATTACTGTTTCCCTGGGAGTTTTCAGAGATTATACTCTTCATGATGAAATTGGGAATACACTTGTGAGAGGACACCAGCGTGACTGAGAAATGCAGTGGTGACTGACTGCTGTAGACCAAGGCTAACTGTAGGAGATATTGCCATGGAACTGGGATCCAGAATTACAGAAGCCAGCTGGCAGTATTTTGCATCAGAGGAAAGGTGGAATAATGACCACAGTTGGCAGCAAAGCTAGGTTGACAGCTAGAGTTCTTTGACTCACAGGGATCTGTCAGAATGGCTAATAGGTGATGATGTTCTTAGGGGTGAGGTAGCTGGGAAACTGACTAGGGTATTGCTTGGCTTGTGTAACTGGAAATAATCGAGAATTGGTGAACAAAGGCTGACTCAGCTACAGCAATGGAAAATTGAAATTCCCCACTTAGTTTCTAGATGCGAATCAGTTATCAGATGCAGGGCCTATTGGTTGAAGGTTGGTTCCTCTTGAAGAAAGACCCTGAAATGCCACTGCAAGTTTACTCAATATTCTCTTAATCCTTCCCATATGAACTGGCAGAAATTAATCAGAGTATCTGCAAACAGAGAAAGAAAAAAATTCAGAACTTACTAGGGCTATTGCATATGGAGTCAGAAATCCCAGTGATACTAGGAGAACAAAAACACCACCATGGCTCCACTGCTAGAGTGAGGTGTTAGGAGATCAGATAATAAATGAAACCCTGGCCCAAGTCCATCTTACAGTGCATCCAGTGGGCTCATGCATCTCCCCAGTCTTTGAGTATTTGATTGGGATAGATATATTTAATTGTTGGCTTAACAATCACATTAGTCCTTTCCCTGATGCATGGAATGAGAGCCATTAAAGTAGAAAAAGCCAAGTGACTTCTTCAATCTACCTGCAAGAGGTAGATTGTAGAAAATGCTTTTTGGTACTCTGTCACACCTACATGTTTCACTTCTGATTTTAGCTGCAGCTATGGTGGACAATTCTAACTTAATTGCCAAAGACAGTTAGCTTGTCCTGCATGCCTGTTTTCAGTCAAAGAGTCATGCGAGCACAGCCAAATCATGGGAGCCCTGCCTATAAGCAAACCTGGCTCAGAAGTGCAAAAGTTGAGAAAGTCAATGCCCTGAGAAGAGATGGGCACTGGTGCATAAATAAATATTCCAGCCTCTTGTCCTTTGGGCCATTGAGTCTGGAATGCATTCTGCTTGCATCCCAGAAGTTCCAGTGCAGTCAAACCTCTGTTGCCTGTAGCAGTAATTACTTTTTCAGTCATTTTCCTCCTTGTCTGTTTCATCTTCCTGCTCCTTTGCTACTAATTTCTAGGATCACCTTCCACATAAACTACTTACATCCAAACGCTTATCTCAGCACCTGTTTTCATGGGAACCCAAGATATGACATAGGTCTGCTGTTGCCAAATTTTCCTATGTTTAAAGAGAAACTGGAAATCTGGATTTCTATGAGAAACTCTTGAGTTTTAAATGTGAACAAGTAATTAATAAAGAAAAAATCACTGTGCTGACCAATTCTAAGGCATTTGCTATTTGTTGTCGCCCCAAGAACAACCAGTGTACAACATTTGTTCTGCACAAAGCTTTGTATTGTCCCAGTCTGAGTCTTTGGTGGCATAAGTGATTGGACTGATAGGGTAGGAAAACGGGAATTGCACTCATGGCTTTCCCCCTTTTCTTAAGCAAAAAGGAAGCCAAAATTAAAAGGAATGTTTTTAAGACAGCCTATTAGTTATGAATGACCTGGTACTCATGACTAGAAGAATGGGCAATTCAATCTTGGTCTGTTTCAATAATACACAGAAAACCAAATGTGAATTAAAGTGCAGTAACATCTTTCACAGACTAGTGCATAATTTTCCCTGAACTTGGATTTAAACATTTGACTCTGGGGTTGGGCACCTTGCCCCCTGGGAGTTTGCATCTGGCTCAGAGATCAAGCCATTGAACTGGTTGTCAGAGTCTCAGACCATGGCTGCTTGAGAGTGAACAAAACATGCAGCTGGTACCTGAATCTGCAATGCCCGTGTCCCCTGGGAGAGTCCTGCTTGGTCATGTGTATCAAAGCACACAACCTTGGTTACCCAGGAAACCAAGGCCAAGTGGGTCTGGATGCATTCTCAATGGCCCTCATGTTTAGCAGCTGAGATGTTGCCAGAGAAGCTCAGCTGTGAGCATCTTGTAGATGAGGGATTCACGTAGATAGATTCCTTCACAGACGTGTGTGATGAGAGTGATTGGGGTCAATTTGTGGCAAGAAACACCTCTGAACACTGGAGCAAATTGCCATTCTTCCAAGGTCATGTGCCTTGGTGTACAAAATGAAGATGGACATTCATTCATTCTTTCAAAGATTTATTACATACCTACTGTGTGACAGGCAGTGTGCTAGAACTTAGGGACAAAATAGTAGATGAGGCAGACAAGGTCCCTGATCTTAAGACCTTACATTCTCTTGGGAGAGATGGACATTAAGTAAGCTAACTAATAAATAAAAACACTAATTTCAGTTACTAATAATGGCTATGAAGAAAAAAAAACATGGAGATTTGGAATAAAGGACCTAGCATGTGTTTGTGAGGATGGGAGAGAAGCTGCTTTGTAAAGAGAGTGCAGGGAAGATCTCTCTGAGGTGACATTAGATCAAGAAGTTTTCAGTGCTGGAAGGGAGCCAGTCAGCTGTCCACCTGCAGGTGAAGCCATATAGGTAGAGGGCATGTGTAAGACCTCGAGGTAGCAATGAGGGCTTCCCAAAGGGTTAGTAAGCCAATTAAACAGACCTGCCTTCCACCCACAGCCAGGAAAGACTTTGGAAATAGAGAAACTGGGGTGTCAGAAGAGTATGGTGGAAAGAGCCATAGGCCAAAGGGAAACTCCTGGATCCTAGTGCTGGCTCTGCTGTGTGCTAGCTGGGCGGCCTTGAGCATGTCACGCTCCTCCTTGGGCCTCAGTTTCCCCATGCAGAAATGAGGGAATTGGACTACCTCGGTGATTTCCTTTTACTTTCTTAGAGGTAGAACTTTTTGTTCAGAGGAAATTCCATATGGTTGTCAATGTATGGAACAACGAGGGTATGGAACCCCGTTAGGAAGCCCTAGAAGAAATGATGCTTTAAAAACCTCCCTTTCCCCCACCCCTAGCCCTGGAATTCTAGAATTCCAAGAGTCTGCGACCCCTTGCTGGACTCTCAGATCCAAGAACTTTATTATTAGTGGCTCTTCTTGTTTATTCAATGCCTTGATGTCGAACTGCCACCCCAAAGTTTGTCCAATTGAGGTACCAAATCCCGGAACACTGTTTGACGGGGCATCTTCATCTTGATTTTATGTTTGCCAAGAAGTGCTAAGCCAGGGGGAAATGGCTCCTCTTAGCAATGAAGCACCATGGAACCCAGGCCCCAAAGAAAAATCAGGGAGGTTATACCACTTCCAAGACCAGAGCTGTGCAGCTACTAGGGTTTGGCATCACAGATGGGCTGTCTTCCCACCTTGATTAATCCATGGAACATGAAAATCAATGTGCCCTTCCCTGGGCCACATTGGAGGCATGTAGTGGCTGGTGAGTGCTTTTTGTCCTCTCTATTTAACACCCCAGGTCTGTAAAGTGGCTGGGGGTGGTGGTGAGGACCCCTCAAGTTGTGGGCTTACCACCCTCCTGCACTTGCCACTTTCTTCTCTTTGACTTTGCCACTGGCAGCCCAAGCAGAACGCAGCCACAGGTTGGCTGTAAGCAGAGCCGGTGCTCTTACTGCATCAGCAACTTCCCTTTGCGAAGCACTGGGAGAAACCTCCTCATTCCCGCCCTAGGACCCACTTACTTCTAGGTGAGTGATGAAGAGCCCATTAAATGTTTAAACATGAAATATTGTGCTACTACTACATTTTGAATTAGTTTCTACAAGCATAGGGGGGGAATCTGATTATGTTAATTATGCATAAATCCCTAATGTAAAAAGTAAACTTTCATCAGCCTCAGTAATTTAGATTGAGCCTTGGGTTGGGATGTGAAGAGAAAGTTGATTCATTTATTTTTAATTGAATTTGAGAGAGGAAGAACAAAATAGTGAATGTACTGGAAGAGCACTGGACAAGGAGTCCGGACCTCTTGGTTCCAGTTCTTTGTGATCTTGGAAAAGCCCTTTGTTTTTCCAGGCCTCAGTTTCCTTCTCTGATTCAAGTGGGGCATTACCCAGTTTTCCTACCTCCTCAGGATGTGATGAAGATGGAATGAGTCAATGGACATAGAGCAATGTTACTCAAGGAGAGATGTTGCTCTGTCAACTGCTTATTAACCAGTCTGAGTAAGATAATTGCACAAAGTAAGCATAAGCATTTAGAAACTTCATATGGTAATTTGATACGGTGATGACATCCAATGTATAATCAGGGGGCTTGCTTCATTCAATAAGCTATAAAGAAGTTTCATTGTTTTCAGATTCACATAGTGAGTCGTACATGGCATGAGGTGCACACTGGTATTGGTCCATGATTGATTAGAAATAAAACCTATTAACACTGAAAACAACAACAAAAACTGGTCCTTCATCACAAATACTGATGTAGATTCTTATTTGCTTTTAGGAAATTTTCAAGTCTCAAAGTAAGGGTGATCCATAACTGGATGAAATATGATGTGAGGCAGATGATGAAAGAATAGAAATGACAGCAGCGACTCTTGGGGCTAATCCCAGCTGTGCTGCTTACTTGCTCTGTGACCTTGGGTAATTCCCTCCCTTCTCTCGGATGCTGATACACAGTCTCTACCTGAGGCTTCCTCTTTTTGCCTAAGGTACTTGCATAAAATCAAGGAGAAGGTCAGAATTCCTTTTTTGTTAACAGAAAGGACAAAATTTGGCTGATGAATTAGGGGTAGGTTTGGGAGTTATGGATGATTGCAAAACTGGCAACACTCCTTCACTCCTCCCTGTATCCATGCCTACTGCAGCATGATTTTACATCTCTTTCTATCAAGACGTGGACTCTGTTTACCTTCCACTTGAACATGGGTTGTTCTGAGACAGAAGTGATTGTATGCCAGTTCTGAGGCTAGACCACAGGATGCTTCCATTTGCTGCCTTGAATTCCTACCTAGCTGTCGTGTGAAAAGCCGTGAGCTGCTCCACTTGAGGCCGTCCTAGATAACCCAGTGCCCCGACAACTTGGCAGCCAGCTGCAGATTTATGAGTGAGCTCAGCCAAGGCAGAAGAACCACCCCAGCTTAGCCCAGGAAAATTACTGTTAAATAAATGGCTGTTGTTTTAAGTCACTAAATTTTGGGATGGTTTGTTGTGCAGCAGAAACTAATAGGCCCAAGAATAAAATATGATGCTGGTTGTTGCTGGATGTGTTGGTTGGGCTCCAGGCAAAACAATGATAAAGACATTTTGATTTGAGTATCCCTCTGGCCCCCTGTCTTTCTTTGTGCACCCTCCCCACATCCACACCCAGGAATTCCAGCCATAAAGTTGCTTCTGGCTTCCTGATCTCACCCAATGAGTTATACTCTTTCAGGATGTGCCTCCCACCCTCACAGGCAATGGTTCTTTGACCATCTGGAATCTCTTTGAGAATCTGATGAAATCTGAAGTTCCATACCCCAGAAAAATGCATATTTCCACGTTTATATATAGTCTGTGTACAATTTTAAAACCCTCAGGAATCCCTGGGGTCCAGTTGTGAACTCCTTCATCAAGGTTCAGAATTTGAGGCATAGACCTACCCCTTCTCTCCAACTCCCCTCAAATCACTTTTCTCATGCTCCACCATTAGAATTTCCTAGTCTTCTATCTTAGCTCCCAAGGGTCTTGCTAACATTATCAATTAGTTCACATAAAACAACATTAGGACCATAATCCATTAAAAATGACCCCCCAGAACACTCTCATACATAACAGCCCTGAGGCATGTGGGCAGGAAATAATATCCCAATTTTTCTGATGAGGAGACTGTCAGTCCAAGGTGTTACTTGCTCAAGGACGCTCAACATCCAAATTCCTGGTGCCATGCCATGCTACATTGCTTCTTAGGGACATGGCATGCCAATGGTCACAATTCCAGGTGGAGGATGCTTGTTCTGTTTAAGGAGCAGCAGGAAGGTCCGTGTGGCCATATGGAGAACAAGAAAAGAGTGCTGGGAGTTGAGGTCCAGAGATTGGAATTACTTGCACATGTAGGACCTTGGAAGCTTAGGCTCCCAGAGGCGACTGGGGGAGACTGTCTGTAATATTTTAGGTTTAACCTCATTTAAGAAACTCCCATCATTAATTGCATGAGTCTATATATATCTTCTTCCTCTCCCTCTTCCCGAAAAGGAAGGGATCTCAGAGTCTTTCACACAGTCCAAACTTAGAATGATTTACACTTCATCTTAAACATGCCAGCCTATACCTTTCACAGCAAAATACTACTTGTTGAATTTTATTTTTAAAACAACGAAGAGAAGCTTAGACTGTCAGGGAGACAATGTTTTTTGCACCAGTTCAAGAAATGTTTCTTGAACACCTACTAGGTGCAATGGTGGTCCTAGAACCAGAGGTTGGTGAGTATGAGAGAGGATTTAAAGTTGAATTAAATTTCTTGAATCCTCAAGAAATATCAGGAGAACTATTTCACTTATCTGGTAGACTCTTTTTCAGCGCTCAGGGATGAGTTCAACATTCTTTTCTTTCCTGCCCTTTCACACTCCAGAAAGAAATGTTCTCTCATTTGTCTGCTCTCTACTGCCATAGGACTGGAAAATACATCAATGGGAGCCCACAGTAAATTGTAATTTAGCTATTAGCTCTTCTTTTTTTATTTTTCCACTCAGCTGTGAGCTCCTTTAGGTTGGGTGTGTGTCATGTTTCTCTTCTGTGTGCTTTTTCCCCACCCCAATGTCCCAAAATCCAACGTCCAAAAAAGCCAGTGAATGTATATTGAATTGGGCTGCATAATTACAAAACAAATAGCAATGTTAATTGTCCAAGGTGAGCTGTAGACGAGGGTCTTCAGAGGTGTGTGTGTGTGTGTCTGTGGCGGAGTGGGGGCGGGGATCCTAGTCAGACCATATGACACTTTTCCTTTTTAAGGGTGAAACCACCAATCTGCTAAGGGAGAAAATCTCAGGCACTTAGTACAGTGCAAGAAACTTAGCAACTGCTTAAAGCATTAAACTATTATTACCCTTCTTGCTATTGCTATAATATTGCTCCTTTGAGCAGGAGCATTGCTATGTAAAGAGATTCTGAAGCCACTACAGACACCCTGCCCCATTTCTGTGGTCCAGACAGTTGCTCTGCCCACTATATTACTGAAATAGAGAGAAATTCCTTTTAGTTCTCTAAGGAAAATGGACTGCAGAATGTCCTTGCTCTGAAATATTTGGCTTTGACTGGCCTGGGAGCCATGGGATTCAATAAACATATTTCTCTCCTCTAGGATTCAAGGTAACAGAGAACATGTCTGCACTGTTACCATGGCTCCATTGGCGTGTTTGGTTTTCTGTGAGCGCATTTCCAATCTCAGATCCCTTCTGTATTTAAGATTGTTCTATTATCTATTTGGGAACTGGAGAGGGGAGCATGGCTGGGCACTGAGAGTCTCAGTGAGTGGAAATGAACAGATTGGGGACACTGATCTGAGGCCAACACACACACACACACAGCTCATTTGTTGCATGCTAATTCCGATCTTACAGGTCACTAATTTCTTGTGGGTTACCCAATCAATACGTAGGTCTGTTTCAAGTAAGGGTCAAAGCTGAGTTTCATTTCTTGTAGAAATGGCTGAATGGTGGCTTAGTTAAGAATCTTTTGATTGCAAGTAACATAAATGAACTCGCACTAGCTTAAATAGTAAAAGAAATTTGCCAAAAGGAGAGTGGGGCCTCTTATGGAATCCTAGAAAAACAGAATAATCACTTCTCTAGATACCTTTGGTGACCCTAAATAATGTTGTCTTTGACTGTTCAACATTCACTCCCCCTTCTAACATCACCCCAATTTTCTTTTGAAAAAATTAGCTTTTCCCTTTTGAATGCAGCCTGGTAGAATTATAAACAAGGGCTCTACACTGCCATAGTTAAGGGGAAGCTACATGATCCAGCATGGGACAAATGGATGCTCACTCTCTGGAATTTGAATCTTGATCAGAAATACGGAGATTCAAAACACCTCACAGCTGACTGTAGTTCCTGGACCAGCTTGTTCTTGCCTTAAGACCATTCCCAAAGTTACCACTTATTAACCTCCAAGGGTTGCCTTGGTTCTGCGATTTTTAGGGCTTTTTTTCTTTTAGCTTTCCCAACAATTCTCCAAGGCACCCATATTCTTCTAATTGATGCCCATTCCAATAAATAACCCAAAGTCAGTTTCTTTTGCTGGCAACAAAAGAACTCTGACCACTACGTGGGCCATCCCTCTAGAAAACTGCCATTGACTTGAGCCAGCTTATTACCCAACTCTCTATATCTCTCAGTAAGAATTTTTTTTAGAAGAGAGACTCTGGCATATTTTGGTTCAGGTGTTCATTTGATCCAATCAGCTGGACCAATGGGACAGTGTCATATATTATGAACATACCTGTCAGCAGCTAACCCCTGTGAGAGAAAGGTAGTTCTCAGAGAACAAGACAGGATGAGTTGACTGGGTCAGCACTTCCAAAGTCATCTATTAACAACAGGTCAGTTTTCATGGCTGCTTTGGAAATGGTACTGGGTTCCAGTTTTGAGCAAGTGACATCTTAAGCCAGATATTGATTAGCTCTAAAGGAGGGTATGTTGATTATGAAATCCATATTTTGAGGAGAAACATGGCACTTGGGTTGAAGCAGTCCAGAGACTCTGGTTTGCATCATATATTGCAGTAAGGACAACTATTATACATTTTGTCTATCCAAATCGTCAATCTAACTTTTAAGGATCCAATGCAGAAACACTTCTCAGATAAAAGACATGATCTTCCAGTGTTAGACCTCCAAGTTTTGGTCTCTTTTTCTCTGAGGCTATGTTTTTTCTCACTCTCATCTGCCAGCCCAACCCTGTGATTGCAGATTATGGGTGAATTATATAGATATTTGGTTTAATTATTCATTTTATTTAGGCAAGAATAGTCATCAGTTTTTTTTTTCTTCCAGCAGAACTCATTTTACCAGTTTTTGGTTGGATTATTAAGGGGAAGAGTCTTGCAAAATCCCAGATCCAATTATGTTTGCCTTTTCTGGCCTGTTTTATCCAAATATTTGTTCTCACTCTCTTACAAATAAAATTTTTCTGCATGCTTGACTTGGGCATCTTTAGAAAGTTAAATTTCCAATACCTTTGAAATGAAAGGCCAAAGAAGCAGTTAATTCATAAGAAGAAGCCCTATTTGCCTTTGGAGGGGATATCTCGGGCATCTTTCCTTAGCTTGGTTGGAAATGAAAATTGCAACTTCTCCTATTTTCCCAGCTAAATACAGACAATATGCAAAGATACAACATTGAGGTCATTTCTGACTCTTCTCAATTTTTCCATAAGATGCTAAGACAACTTGCTCACTTCATGACCTGGTGGCTGCAGGTTGTTAGCACTGTAGGGACCCAAATTTCCTACGCTTTTCATATTCTTGAAATATATATACTTCATTCTCTTCTGTTCAATGACCCTCATGGTATAGTCTATAAAATCTTTAAAATCAGCATTTTGTAGTGATCAAAGCCCAGATTTTAAAAAAATAAATCAAGTAACCAATGCTATCTTGTGCCTAAGCCTGTGCAACATTTTGTGGGAGAGATGAAGATGACGCAATCTTTGTACTCAAATAGAAGTCATCTGTTGAACATTTGCTATGGACAGACCCTGTGCTTGCATTAATTTTTATGTCAGTACCATGGAGGAAACACTACAATGGTACCTATTTTACTGGTGAGGAAACTGAGGCTTACAGAAGTCCATGTAATTAATGAGTAATGGAGCTTGGATTCAATCCTAGGGCTTTCTGATGGCAAAGACCACGCTTATCAGGAAACACAGAAAATGACTCAAACTAGACAGGATGTCGTGGAGAATTAGGGAGGGTCAGACACAGAGCACTGGGGAGTTGGAAGGGAGGGAAAGTTCAGGGTGGTCAAAAGGAAGAAGATAAGTCTTTTTGAAGGAGGTGGAGGTTTCTGGATCTTTGAAGTTTGTTTTGAAAGGAATTTAATTGACTATATTTATAAATAAGGAGATTTCATTAAAAAATGGATTTACGTTTACTTTCAAAAACTCAGATCTGGCAACCCCAAGTCTCCCTCTTGAATAGTGACAATTGGCTGCACTGAGCAGGAGTTCCTCCCTTTAAAAGGGGCATGCATTTTTTAGCTTGCCACTCAGTACCCTCCGCTCTGGGGTTGCTTCACACATTGGCAATTCCTGTCTGGCCCCTGAAGGCTTTGAGTTTGTGACAGTTTTAGTTTCCTAGCTGCCAAAACAAATACCATGCAATGGGCTGGCTTAAACAGTGGGAATTTTTTGGCTCACCATGTTGAGGCTAGGAGAAGTTCGAAATCAAGGTCTCACTAAGGCAATGCTTTCTACCAGAAAAATAGCATTCTGGGGCCGGCTGCCAGAGATCCTTGGTCCTTGGCTTTTCTGTAACATGGTGGTCTCTCCTGGTTTCTCCTTTCTCTTTTGGGTTCTGTTGACTTTCAGCTTCTGGCTGCTCCCTCTGACTTTCCCTCTCTGTGTGACCTTCTCTATAAGGCCTTCAGTAATACTATTAAGACCCATGCTGAATTCAGGTGGGCCACAACTTAACGGAAGTAGTCTTATCAAAAGGTCCTATTTACAAGGGTTCACACCCATAGGAATGGATTAAGTTTAAGAGCCTGTTTTTCCAAGGTACATAGCTCCAAGCCACCACAGATCCCTAATACCTAAGGGACCCCAGGGCTCCCCTTCTACTCTCTCCCCTCGTCCTCAGCTCCATGCTAGGAAAGCGTTAGTTAGTTATGGCTCAAGGACTGTGCTTGGGCCAGCGTGTCTGGAGGGGAGTATGCTCAACTGATGCAGGAAGTGTTGAAGAGCTTTTGCCTCTGGCTGGTGGGAGTCTTTGGAATTCCTTACCTTAAACCAGAATGTCTCAATGGTTACTTTCAAGATCAGACTAGTAGTGAGGCTGCGCAGATAAATATGAAAGATTTTAAATTATTGCACAAGAAATTTAAGTCAGAAACCAGCAAGAACTTCTTGCCTTTTGATAAAAATGGATATGGGCTGCTGGAGGATTTTCTTCCTTGGGAAAACTCTTCATACCAGTTCTGCCTGCCATCCTTATCCCTACCCAAGCCCCTCAAATAATCATCATAATGATGACCATAATGATAATAGCACCCACTACCATTTACTGAGCACTTATATCATAATAGACACTTGACCAAGGGCTTTACATAGTTTGCGTAGATCATTTAGCCCCCTCAACAAGGCAATAAGGTGGGTATTGGCATCCCCATTGTGTAAATAAAGATACTGAGGCTCAGAGAATTTAGGCCAAGAGACACAGCTGGAAAGTGACAGAGGCAAGACCAGACCTAGCTCGTGTTCCTAACAATGATGCAGTGCCTCTCAAAATGCATGGGCCACAAAGTCCCTGCATCAGAATCACCTGGAAGGGCCTCACTGTGAGAATGCAGGTTCCTGGGCCCCATCTTGGATCAGAATTTGCAGATCCGCTGGAGGGGGGGTGGATTCTTGATGCTCACTAAAGCTAAATTAGGATTCTCAGCTGCCTTGACTCCCTTTCCCTCCATGACACACCTCTGCCCAGACAGCACCTTCTTGCCCTTGAGAGAGCTCAGCCTGGCTCTGCTCCACTCCAGTCCTGAGTGCTGCAGGCTGATGAATTATCAAATCATTTGATGGGCCCTGAAATCATCTTCAAGAGCATCACCTTTCACTTTCATCTCCTTTTTATTTAGGAGACGAAGGAACTGAGGCTCAGAAAGGATGGTGACTTGACCCAGGTCACACAGCAACCTGGGATCTTGTCTCTCATTCTAATGTGCTCAGCATTCCTTGCTTCCTCCAGGCCTTTTCCCCCCTTTCCAGGCAAACGCTACCGCTTTTCTCCCCAGCAAGGTGAACCGAGCCAAAGCTTTTCTTTGGGGCTGGCACTTGCGCAGACAGAGAACACCCACAACTGGGTCACTTCCACAAGGGCTCAGGAAGGCACGTGGACTGTCTTGCACTTGTGACAGTTGGTTGTCACCTTAAGAGTGTGCAGCCACAACATTTGCATTTGGACTGCTGAACACAGACAGAATCCATTCCCATCTGCGAATCAAGAATTTCACCCAATTTGCCTCCCCGCCCATGTCATGTGAGCCCTGAGAGTCTGAATCCCTTTACTTTTAGCAGCCTCTGCCTCAAACCTTTAAAAACCAAAAAAATCTTTAGGTGTCACTTTCTCCTGGCTTTGGGCTTGTTCCCCACCCGCCTCTTTTTCAGCTGTCTTCAAAACAGAAAGAAGAAACCTCTATTTGGCTCTGACAACAAGATCTCCCGGTGCATTTTTTGCGTTGTGTTTTACTTCTTTCCTTGATCAATAGACTCAAATGCCAGGCCTCCATCACAGCTGCAGACTTTGATTGCCTAAACTGTCTTGGCCCAGCGGAGCTTGTCTGCTTGAGTTCTGATGCTGACAAATGTCACATGAGGGAGGGGCCGGCCTCTGTCAGCGTGCCAGGGAGGGGGCGGTGACAGCTCATTCAGGCTTCTCCAGGCATCCCACAGCCCTCGAGGGTTACCACAGGCTGGAAGTGCTTCCTGTCTGGGGCTGTTTGCAGCCACAAATGAAGTCTGTCTCAGTGCAGGCACCGGGTGAGTGAGGCATCCCATGGCAACTAAGCCTCGTTCATCTGTCGCCATGAAATCCTCAAGGCAGAGGACTAAACTAGGAGTCCCTTTCATCCTGGTCTCAGCTGGGACACTCACCAGTGGTGTGACATTAGGCCTGTCGCTCAACTTATCTGAGCCTCCGTTTCCACAGCCTTAAAGCAACTCTTCATCCTCACTGGATGAGAAATAAATAAGACAATAGAGGCGGAACTGCTTTGGAAAGCACAGAGTGCTGTGTGAGTTGGGTTTGTCATTCTTGCCCTTGTTGAAAACTAGTTGAAGAAGTGCTTCCTCCAATCTCTGCCTTCTTAATTGTCTCTCTGAAAAAATGAATCTGGAGCTGAGCTGTTTGCAGAACAATTCTCACTTACTAATGCACCGTGAAAGTTAAAATTATCGGTAGATCGTGAAAGAAAGGAGAACTAGGCAGCTGCTAAATTATTCACAAATACTCCTGCTCAACAGTTACCTTTTAGTAATCCTCACCTCCAGCTGCCTGAGTTCCTAAACTCCCATCTCCACAAAAACACACTCACAGGAAGATCCCAAATTGAAGGGAAAGCATGAGAAGGGTGGTATGTGATATCTGCCTCCTTTCCCCAGATTTGAGGGTGTCTTAACCCTTGTTAGTTCCCTTTGCCAAACAGAGGGCATCCGGTATTGGCCTCTGAGGCTGAGATTTCTGCTCAAGTGTCACTAGAAGAAAATCCTACAATCAAGAATATTGATGCCTTGTGTGATGTCACAGGTTGGCTTTCTTCCCACAGAAAATGGCTCAGCATCTGTTTGGAGACAGAACTATAAAGTGGCTGTTTCCAGGATCCACTTCTCTTTGCCCACATGCCCAACTTCCTGGCCTCCAAGGCCCATGGTAGGGTCCCCTTATCCTGGCTGACAAGGACAGGCTGATAATGAAAATAAGTCAGTTCAGATGGGTGGGTTTTGCTGTGCTACTTCTAAAAGGGTGGTTGTTACTCAGCTCCAGCCCCTGTTGCCAGGGTAATGTGAGCCAGAGCTGCTAGGCTCCTGACGTTTCAAGAGAAGGCTACAATGTGAATTTTGATGTAAAATTAACCAAATCACCAAAATCCAAAAAGTATTTATGGCTACCAGTTGCAACTTTTGGTCTAAGATTAGGCTGGGATGGTGGAGGGATGGGAATTCAGAGGGAAAGGAATGAAGGAGTCCAATTCATTGCCTTTTCCTGCTTTTGCACTGACGAATTGATTCCAGGACCAGGCAGACCACCTTCAGCACATATGCCCCTTCTCTTCTCCTCCAGACTGCCTGCCTGATTTCAGCAGTAACCACTCACTCATCTTCTCCACAGCAGGGCTATTGGTTAGAGTATTCTCATGCCCAGCAGTTTCCCCCTACATTGGCATTGGATACACAGCCCCGACCTTGAATGGTAGGTGCTGCACAGAGACTACCATTATAAATCATGTTGGTGATTGGGGGTGGGGTGGGGTGGGGCTATTGCATGACTTTTAGCAGCAACCTGATCACTTACACTTAGTTCAGGGAAGGCATATCCCATGTGCTCTCACCTATGCTAAGGAAACTATCCACACTTTCGTAGAAACTGTTTTAAAGATAAAATACAAAGAAGCAATGTCAATGGTTTCAGTGACTCTGCTGAGGAATGAATGAGCATGAAACGAGGGAGCTGACTGTACTATTTACTAAGCTGCCTCCATTCCTGAGCCTCCTTCAGGAGAACATATTGCCACTGGTGTGATTCCATCTTTAAACTACTAATTTTTCTGAAATGCAGGCTGTGGGGTGCTGCACTGCCATTTTGTGTTTATGCCCACGTTCCACTGAGCCCTGCATTTACCTGGGGCTTTAAGCAAATTTCAAGAAAACTTACCTGGTTTTCCTCTCAGTCCCTGTTTCTAGAACCCAACAGGCTGGTGAGAAAGTAGGAGCTAAGTTTATTACTTTATTTTTTATCAGAGCTGATGCAAGCATGTCTAACATCACTTGTGATTGAAAATGCATGCTTGAGTCAGAAAGAAGGGGGCAGAAATACAGGTGGATGCCAGGGTGAGAGGCTATTGATTACGGTGGCTGTGGGACCGCAGGTAGTTGCTGAGTTATGTTCTTGAAAACATTTCAGCAGTTTTCATCAAAATCAGGGCTTGCCTGTGGAAGTGTTACACATATGTGTGAGCATCACCTGTCAAGTGTGTCAATGGGAGATTAAAAAATAAATATTAGAGTCTGTCCATCTCTCCTGGTCTCCTACTCTTTATCTCTTCCTCTCTTGGGAAATAAACTGGCACAGAGACAGCTAAAGGCCCTTTCTTTCATTCTTTCCTTCTTCATCCTTTCCTCTTGAGTGAGACTTTCTGCTGAAAGTGTTCTGTATTTTTCCTTCACATATATTTTATACTTTTCTCATTACTACCAATGCTTGCTACTATCGTATGTGTTTTGGGTTTTGATAATATCAAGTAACTCATGGCCTTATGGCTAGTCTTTTTTAACTCTCCATTAAAGAAATCTTGCCTGATTCTCTAAGTGCAACTGGAGTTGAGTGTGTTTGTGGAAGCCTCCGGGGGTGCCCCAGCTCTCATCCACTCTCCTCTCATCTGAACCCCTTCAGCATTTGCAAGGACGTGCGGGTATTTATAGGCCACGCTTCCCTGCTAGTCTGTTTCCCACAGCTGGATCAGAATCTGTCTGAGGGCAACTGAGCTGCCGGTCTCATTCATCTTTGTAATTCTTCTACCCCACCCCATAGCACTATGCCTGACTGGAGTGCGAATTGCTACAGGATATTATTATTATCATTATTATCACTATTATTCAGTGTTCTGTGGGCAGTAAAGGCATGAGGAGTAAATTCTCTCTCTCTCATACTTGGCAATTTGCTTTGATAAGTGTAAGCAAATTTCATCCATTGTAGGCCCCAGGAGGGCAGAAGAGAAAGCAAGAGACACCCCACACCCCTTCCTACCCCACACCCCCAGAATGACAAGAATCAATCCTGCAGGAAGAGGACTGTTGACTAACTGGTGCATTTTATCCCCCTGACTTACAGCTTTATTACACTTCTGGGCTGGGGCCAGCCAGAGGTTGGCTGAGAAAATCTTTCTTTGGGCAGATGTTTCCAAAACTGGTATGTCACAGTCACCTACAGAGCTTGTTTAAACCTGAGATTCCCAGTGCCATGCCTAGAGTCTGATTTGGTGTGTTTGGGGCAGGCCTGGGAATCTGCATTGAATCAATCCCTTCTGGTGATTCTGACTTAGGCATGGAGAAGCTGCCTCCTCTCTTATCACCCTATTATGCCATGCTTCTCCTAGCATCTAACATCAACTTCTCTGGGGGCAAATTAATTTAATCCAGTGTTTTCCAAACTTGCCTCATCATCAGAATCACCTGGGGGTGCTTAGTAAAAATGCCAATAACCTGAGCCCCACCCCAGCCTTACTGAATCTGAATCTCCCAGGAAAAAACTAGAATTTATATTTTAAAAACACTAATCAATGAAGTCTGGAAAATTTTTATGTAATAAAAGCAAACTTTTCCCTCAATATTATATTTTTAAAATTTTCAAACATACCAAAAAAGTCAAAGAAGTTTAAATGAACACCAGTCTTCTCCCAACCTAAATTGTTCCGCTAGCTTTATACTATACTTGCTTTATTGCATATCTATCTATTCATTCCATCAATCCATCGTTGTTTTTAAGGCATTTATTAAGTAAATTGGGGACTGTAGTACATTCCCCCCTCAATACTACAACATGTATATTATTACCTAGAGTTCAATATTTCCTTACAGGTTTTTCTTTTGAGGTAAGATTTACACCAAATCTTAAGTGTACCATTGGATGAGTTTTGACAAATGCAGACACTTGTGTAACCCCTAACCCCTCTCAAAATATAGAACATTCCAGAAAGTTCTCTCCCACGCCTTCCCAGACAATCCCTGCCCCAATGAAAGACCACTACATTTTCTGATTTTGTCCACCATACTTTAGTTTTGCCTTAACAAAAGCTTTAAAAAGCGGCAAAATGAAACAAACAAAAAAAATTCTACTAACAAAATCATGTCCATATCCCCAATACTTCAGATGCCCAATGCAGAGGTGCTGCAGTTAGTGTTGTGTGGGGGCTCAAAGTGTCTGGCCCCTGAGTCTCCATTTTCTCCCTGAAGCATCCTTGGCGGCGTCTCTCTGATGCCCTACCGCTCCAAGAATCACCTCTTGAAGGCTTGAAGGCGTTGTGCCACAGGCCTGCCGTGGCAATAACTGCCTTCCTTTTTCAGTCTTTGGAGCATTGCTTTATACTGAGGAAACCTTGCTTTCTCCTTAAGAATCATTTTTCACTGATTCTCAGTTCCTGGCTACAGCTTGCAACAATAATTCTACAAAGAAGTAGAAGAGCAGACCATAGCTTCAGTTATTGTTTTTGGTTTGGGAAAGTTTTCTGGTTCAAATTTAGGCACGTGGGTGACACAGTTTCATTTCACAATTCTCAATAAAGCTTCCTGAACTCTGATTGTATCAGCAACCCCCGGCTACTTCCCCACTAGCGCCCTGTAATATAAGCCTGTAATTTTCTCTGTGCGGCAGGGGCAGGCTTTATGGGCTGGGGGACGCAGCACAGTCTCATCTCGCTGCCTGGTTGCCACAGGCTAATAGTGTGGAACAGAACTCACCCTCAAAATGTCAGAGAGAATGAAAGAACAGCCCTCATCCCCCCACCCCCAGTCGGCACTTCAGCAGAAAAGCGGGTGGTTGGTTCCCAGGTCCTCCCAGCCTTGATCACGCTGCCAGGTGCTTCCGGCTGGGTTGCTCAGCTCTCGATTCAGCTTCCCAGGTTCCTTGGACCAGGAACCTCGTCTTGTTCCTTCCTCCCACAAGATCCTTGGAAATGTTACTGCCGTCAGCCCTGTTTCTTTTGGTCCCACTTTTCCACTTCCAAGGCTGCTTCTGCAAAACAAGCTGCTAAATCATTTATACACACTCACACACAGCAAAGAACAGGAGTTAGCCCAAACTGGGAGCCTCGTCCAAATCTGGGCCCAAGTTAGGGCGGTCATTTAAATTAGGGCCCATGCCAGAACACGATGGAGAATGAAAGGAGACAGTATAATAATTATGCAGATAAAACAGGAGAAATTGGGACAGAGAGTCATTCTACCTGGCACAAGGGTGCAGCCAGATCTGTCCTGGGTCAGCCAGGATCTTGATCCTGTTTTATTCTTTTTGATTCCTTCTCTACCTAATTGCCCAGTCTGAGTCCTGTCCCTAACTTCTAGCTCTTTTATAATGAACAGATTTATCTGCTGAGAGGCAGGCTGCTGTGGTTGTACTTAAAAGCAGATGCTTTGAAATAAAATGAACTTGAACTCCCATCTAGTTTCTGAGCCTCAGTTTCCTCATCTGTAATATAGAGATAATTTAGTACCAATATCACAGAATGGTGGTGAGGACTAAAGGAAATAATATATGACAGTGCCCGACAGATTACTACCTTGTGATGCCAACCCCTAGCCTCTCTTTCTCCCTTTTGTCCTCTTGATCTGGGTGTTCTTAGTATGAATATACAAAGCTGGATTTCAATGACGGCTGAATTGTTACGTAAGGGATTGTATGCCTGGTGATCTTATCTCCACATCCCTTCCATTCTTCAGCTCCATGCCACATCACTGTTATTCATTTTAGGCAGCCAGTTATTGCTTCCAGAGCTGAAGCAGAGACTCTCCTGACCCTAACAGTCAAAAGGGGGATTTAATCAGCCACAGCAAGAGTTATAACCATCCCAAGTGCTTTGAGTATCCATTTCTGGACAGTGGTGTAAATGAGTAAATAAGGGCATCTGAGAAGAACAACAGATGTGTCAAGGCTCATTCTTCTGAGACAAAGCATGGTGTTTTCTTAACTTTCAATACATAATGTGCTTAATTATAGTTGTCCATCCATGGAAGTGTTGACTGAACCTGAATCTCTGGTGTGAAATTTAAATGCCTCTACTACAATTAAAATGCATTTATGAGATATGACTCAGACCATAGAAGCATGAGTGCAGGAGCTATGCCCATCCTTTATTTTACTCAAACTCTGAGCTCCCATCCCACCAGGTCAGTGGGGAATTCGGTGTGGGCCATGATGGGAGCTATCCCTGCATCCCAGATTTTTACTGAGCTGCTGGTGCGTTCCTTGCAGGGGTCATCATCAGTGCTGTCTGCAAAATATTATCACCCTCTCTCTGCTTCTGGACTATGGTATGATTTCAATTCCTGAGTCCCTGTGGCTGGATGGGGCCTGATGACAAGTTCTGGCCAATAAGTTGGATGTGGAAGTTAAAGGGGCGGGGAGGGGAATTCTGAGCGCTGACCCTTGGCCCCACGAGACAAAAGTGGCAGCCTATTTGAATCTCACCCACCTCAGATGGAGCAGATCCACATAGTGTAGTGGAAAAACCTGAGGCTTGAATTAAAATTCTGACCCTATAACTGACCTACTGTGGGGTCTCTGGCAAGTAACCTAACGTCCCTGAGTTATTATTTCCTTGCTTATAAAATGGTCCAGAGTGCTTACTCCATGGAGTGTCTCAAGAGTAAGTGGGATCATCTTTGTTGCCCTCCCTCACAGAGTTCCTAGCACATGCTAGGGCCTAACAAATACAGGTTACCTTTTGCTGGCTGGTGTCATCTCGCAGCTATCTTTGCTTAGATGTCTTGATAGAGGTGCGGGTGGCACTGGGCTCTGGATAGCTAATGTTTTCCCTCAAAGTCTGCCAGGTTCTATTGCAGAGTTATATCAGGACACAGAACCAAGTAAGACATTTACTGAAAAGGAAGCAGGCAGCTGCCGAAAATGCACTGGTTGTCCGCATCAGGTTTGTTATTTCAATGGACTGTTAAATGTCAAGTGAATGTTTTCCTCTTGCTTTTAGACCTCACCAAGATCATCCCTCTGTAATGCCAAGGAGAAGAGTTAGCAGTTTTGATTCAGTGCTGGCTGTACCCTGTATCTTGGAGGAGGCGAGTTAACCAGTTCTGTGTTAAGATAAAATCACACACTAGCCCTCGAGATTTCTCATGGATTATTTTATTTAAAACATGTATTAATTTATCCATTTGCTCACTCAAAAATATTTTTGAGCTCCTACTATGTATCAGGCACAATTCTAGAATCTAAGGATATAAGGATAAACAAGAAAGAAACACCCCTGCTCTCATGGAGGTTGCATTCTAGTGGTGGAGATGGACAATAAGTAAGATAGGTAAGTAAAATAAATAGGAAGTTAGAATGGTAAGGATTTAGACTAATGCATGCAAGAGCAATAAGAAATGTTGGAGTGAAGTTGGCATATGAGGTGGCCTGGGAATGCCTCATGAGAAGGGGACTTTTGAACTTATCCATGTCCCAGCATCTCCAGACTGTGAAAAGGACACTGCTCTGCTGCATCTCACACCCCCTTGGTGATAAACTCAGTGACCGGGATGTGCTTGTGGCTGGTACTGGAGATAGTCAGAGAGGGCAGCATGGTAGAAATGCTGGGTGCAGAGATGATCATCAAAGGGTGGAACAATATTCATTCATTCATTCATTCATTCAACAGTTATTCCTACTAATAATATGTATTTATTGCATAAGGATTTTTTAAAAGTGTTTTTAAAAACATGACTAAGCCCTGTCCTGGGTGCTGAAGTCACTCAAACCATGAGAATACCTAACAACAGGGCGTCTATAAACCAGCTGAGGAAAGGGACCCAGATAAATATTAGTAGTAGCAAACACTCAAAAATGTACTATCTGCCAAGCCCTATTTGAAGGCTTTCCATATATTAAGTCATTTAATTTTTACCACAACCTTATGAGATAAGAACTATTACTGTACCTATTTTGCATTTGAGGAAACCAAGGAACTGAAAAGTTAATTGCTTGCCTCAAATCACACACCAAGCAAGAGGCAAAGCCAGGAATTTGAACTCATACAATCTAGTTCCAAAGTCTATGGTCTTACTTACTACACTGTGTTTGTCTAAAAGCAAACTAAATTATTATAATATAGATAGTATGATATGTGCTAGAATATAACTTGTACTTTTTTTATACCAATGATATTTACAGAGATGGGAGCAACAAAGTTTACTGTAACAAAGGTTCAAGGATTAAGGTGTGAGGAGAGGTAGCTCTTTTGTGCTCAACATCCTGATGCTGGGGACGATTTGGCTTGCGTAGGGAGAAAGGAGTTTGGATGTTGGGGCCTGGCAAAGAGCAGAAGAAGGAAGCAGGAGGGTCCAATTTCACACATCAACTCTGTCACCCTGTGGGAACTTGAAGTGTTCCTCAGAGGAGCTGTTAACAGTGTTTGTTTCTGGTAAACACCTTTGTTCTTCAGCCTGACTATTTTTAAACTTCTCAAGCTGAGCTAACTTCAGGTGTGACATTTCAAAGCAGTTGCCCACCTTTTGTTAGGTGAGTGATGAGCATGGGGCTAAGTGAATGGAGAGGAGAACCTGGGAGAGTTCATTTAGATGAAAGGAAATGATAAGTTAGAGTTTAGGAGTGGTACTTCACGCTGGTGAGGCTTTGTTTAGTGCTGCAGAGGGTAGGAGGTGGGTGAAGTGGAGCGGAAGCCCCGTTCTATCTTCTTTTATCAGTTTCTGAAATGTTGCTGTGACCACTGGCTCTGAACTCAGGCTTGTGCTGGGTTCCTCCCCTCCAAGATGCTTACGTTTGCAATGCAGGCGTAAGAGTTTCTGATGTATATTCCTCTGTGGCATCTTGTTTTCCTGGTTGGCTCTGAGTCTCAAAGCTGACTTTTGAAGACCATAGTTAGGTTTTCAAGAGGAAACATTTTCTAAATTTCAAGAGCTGCTCCATTCATAATCCAAGGTCTGGCTAGCTTGGACCCTAGAGCTTCACTACTGGACATGGGCAGAGAAATTAGTCTCCTGAAAGCAGTATCCATCAACCAGGAAGGAAGGGGAGAGGCCTGCCTGGGAGACAAGATGGAGGAAGAGAGGCACGAGGTCAGAAATTGTCATCCTGGTTCTCCATTGTGGGGAACAGGTTGTGGAGAGACCTACGGAATACTCCCTTTGGTTTGGAGAACTTCCAGTTTGGTGGGACTTGCTTCTCATTTCTTGGGTTTCTGTCTGGAAAACATTGCAAACCTCTGAGAAAAATCCTCATGCTCAACCTGAAGCTGGAAAAACTCGGTTCCACACAGGCTGTAGTTTGGGAATTATTTAAGAAGCAAATGGGTTTTCATTAGCATCTCTCAAGCTTCCCAGATGCTAGTGTGTCAAGCACAAAGACATCAGAGGCTTTCAAAAGGGAATGAGGCTGGAAGTTGCAGTGCATTGCAGGGCTGCCTAGAGATCAGCTGGGACCAGGGGAGGCTTTGTTCTTTGGTACACTGTGCATTTCATCACCGTGACTTCAGAGCTGGGTGTCTCATTGCCTCCCCCAAAATGAGCCAGCCAGCAAACCCCAAAAGAGTAACACTTGGTCTTGAGGCTCTTGCCTCATCATCACTATGCTACCATACTAAATTCCCCTTTGGATTCAGTGGCATTTTCAGAATACAAAAACCAGAGAAGGCTGAGGAGAGACAGTCCTGATTAAACTTAGAATTTTGCTTAATATTTACTCAAGACTGTTAGTAACCCTTTGATACTGAAATATCCATTGGAGAGTTTCAGGTCCTCATGCCCTGTCACCACTCAGCATGATGGGAGTCATAAGAAACTTTACCTCAGTTATAGAACATAAAGAATGCTGCTTTTGGGGGCACATGTTAGTGTAGTGTCTAAATTGTTGACACTACACTTTAATCTAATTGAAATTAGACATGAAACAGAAAGCAAGGCTGAGAAGGGATGGTGGGTGCCAAATGAGTGGGGCAAACAGTTGGTGTGTTGAGAGGTCTGGGAGAGCAAGATCTGTGTGTTCTGACCAGAGGAAAGGTCCCTGGCAGAGGAAGAGTTGAACTGCCTAGAAGAACAAGCAAGATTGTGGGCAATTCACATATCCTTCAGGGTCTCTTGACTGGAAATTGGGTGGCTTCTATCTGCCTCAACCTGTCCAGTTTTTTTTGTGATGTCATGGATACCAAAAAGCCATGAAGACAGTTTAAAAAAATCGCAAAGCCTCCTAATGGCTTTTCCCCTCCCACACGTCTAGAGGTTATCCCACTGGTGGGTCCTTGTGCTTGACACAAAACGGAGATGGGGACACAGGTTGCTGCACGTGCTCCTTGCTGAGATCTACAGGGTCCCTGTGGGGTACCTCCTTCACACCCGAGGATGATTGACACTTCACAGGCACTAGGTACCCTTGGAGGAGAAGGTAGTGGGTGGGTCAGAGGGCTGGGCATGGAATGTGGAGCTGCTCGCTGGGGAAAGAGAAAAGGCTATGAAGAGCCCTTACCCACTGTCCTGCATGGAAGCTGTCTTGGGTGCAGGCTCTCTCCTGTCTGTTTTTATGGTCTCTGGGGTCCATCTGGGCTGGCCCTTAGTGATGAAAGTATGACCCTACTGGAAAATGAGTAAAAAGCCATCACTCCCCAGGCAACAGAAAAGCAAAGTAGAACAGTTTTTCCTTGATGGTCCCTAGCATCTTTTCTTTATTTTTTAAATCATAGAAAATGTCAAACATAGAGAGGAGTGCAGAATAATCTACTTAACATAAATGCTTTCATCCCCAGAATGAACAAATATTGATGTTTTGTCACATATGCTACAGCTTAAAAAAAATGTGTTATAGACATTAAAATTTACCTTTTGTAACCATCATAATTCCACCTTTTTCTCCCACCTCAGAGAGAACAACTGTTATGAAGTTTGTGCTTATCTTTACTGTCCATGACTCTATCATTTATAAATTCAGAAACAAAGTTATTATGTGTTCTTAAACATTTTCATAAATGATATCATATCAAATATACATTCTGCAACTTGCTTTTTCTACTCTATAATTTTTTGTGGTCTTTTTATGTTAATACATGTAGTTGGAGTGCACTTATTTTAAATTCTATCTAGAAATATATGAATGTATTTTTAATCCAATTCCCTATTGATGGACTTTGTGATTCCAAAATGTTGGGATTACAAACAATGTTGCAAGAAACATCCTGTCTCCCATTGCACACATGCAACAGTTTAATTAGGATCTAAAGCTACAAAGGGACTTGCAATTTTGGCTTTATTTATTTTGCAGCTAGTTTATTATGCATATACTCTTTTTATCTTCTTGGTGAATTTCATTAATTTTATTATGGAATTATGTTTCTCTTCATTTTATGCTTTAACCTGAAATTCTATTTAGCAGTATTAATATTACAAAGAGTTTTCTTTACCAAATATACAAAGAAAGCTGTTAGTAGTATTACCAAATATACTAGTTAGTCTTTACCAAATATACCTTTTCCTAGTATTTTATTTTCAACCTTTTGTTTTTTGTTTCATTGCATAGCTCTTATAAAGAACATACTATTTTTATTTAATATGAGTGTTTCTCACTTTTAATAGGCAAATTTAATCTATTTACATTTATTTTAAATGCTGGCATACTTGGATTTGTTTTATTTTGTGTTTCCTATTTACCATCCTATTATTTGATTTTTTGTCCCCTTCTTTCCTACTTTGTATAAATTTACAAGATTTTCTGTATTTCATTTTTTTATTCTACTGACTTGAAAGCTGTAGATTATATCTGTAGTCATTTGATGATTGCTTTTTTTTTTTAAAGATTTATTTATTTATTTATTTATTTATCCCCCCCTTGCTGCTTGTGCTTGCTGTGTCCATTCGCTGTGTGTTTTCTCCGTGTCTGCTTATCTTCCCCTTGCTGTGAGGTCCCGCTGCATCAGCCCACCACGCCGCGCGGGCTGGCCTGCCCTCACAAGGAGGCCCCGGGAAGCGAACCCGGGGCCTCCCATATGGTAGACAGGAGCTCTATCGATTGAGCCACACCCGCTTCCCTGATGATTGCTTTTAAACTTCTACATACATAATTTTTTAACAAATTCCTCTTGCACAATAGAGAGACTCAGAATACTTTGCTCTGAACTCATCCTTTACCAGCATGTTGTGGTTGTCTACTATTTTAGTTCCATCTTATTTTTTAACACTCCCTTTCAATTTAACTATCATAGTGATATTTAATATTCAATACTTATATAGATTTACTGATTTCTTTGCTAAATATTGCTTTTCATATCTCATTATTTCCTTCCGGGTTCAAGTTCCTTCCTTTTAAAGTTTATCCTTTAAAGTATATCCTTTTGAGCACAAAACCTACATCAGAGCTTCTCATTCTATCTTCTATTCTTTTACATTCTCATTCATCTTTTCTATTATTTTATCAGTCTGAGATACATGGTAGTGACTCAATTCAAACTAGCTTCCAGTTCACTAGGCTGTCAGCAGCACCATTTGATCTATGTATAACTTCTGTATTTTTTTTTTTTAAGGAGGTACTGGGGATTGAACCCAAGACCTTGTACAAGGGAAGCAGGTGCTCAACCACAGAGCTGCATTGCTTCCCAATGCGAGTTGGTTTTTTCCATTGGTTTGTTTGTTTTTAAGGAGATGTCAGGGATTGAACCCGGGACCTCGTACATGTGAAGCAGACTCTCAAACCACAGAGCTATACTCACTCCTCTTATTGGGTTTTATTTGAATGACTTTTTCATTTCTTGACTATATATTTGGTATCATTTTAATTTTTTATTAAAGAAGTTGTGTGCTTACAGAAAAATCATGCAGAAAATACAGAGGTGCCATATGTACCCCCTCCCTCACAGTATTCCCTATTATTAACAATTTACATTAGTGTGGTAACTTTGTTACTGTTGATGAAACAATAGTATTATAATTATACTATTTGCACCCCATAGTTTACATTAGAGTTCACTCTTTGTGCTATACAGTTCTAGGGTTTTTTTGTTTTTTAAACTTTTATTCTAGTAACATTTATATATGTATATATAACCTAAAATTTCCCCCTTTTAACCACATTCAAATATATAGTGATTTAATTACAGTCACAATTTTGTCTACCATCACCACAATCCATTACCAAAACTTTTCCATCACCAAAAACAAAATCTTTTTACCTGTCTTCTAGTTTCCATCTCTATGAATTTTCTCATTCTAATTATTTCTTATCAGTGAGATCATACAATATTTGTCCTTTTGTGTCTGGCTTATTTCACTCAACATTATGTCTTAAAGGTTAATCCATGTTGTCCCATTATTAGAACTTCATTCCTTTTTATGGCAGAATAATGTTCCATTGTATGTATATATGACATTTTATTCATTCATTCATTCATTCATTTCTTGATGGACACTTGGGTTGCTTCCAACTTTTGGCAATTGTAAGTAATGCCACAATGAACATCAGTGTGAAAATATGTTTCAGTCCCTGCTTTCAATTCTTTTGAGTACATATCTAGAAATGGGAATTCCTGTAGGAATTCTATACTTAGCTTTCTGAGGAACCGCCAAATTGTCTTCCATAGCATCTCATCATTTTACATTCCCACCAACAATGACTGAGAATTCCTAATTCTCCACAGCCTCTCCAACACTGTAATTTTCCGTTTTCTTTGTAAATAGTAACCATTCCAGTGGGTGTGAAATAGTATCTCATTGTGGTTTTTGATTTGTATTTCTTTAATGGCTTATGATGTTGAACATATTTTCATGTGCTTTTTGACCTTTTAAGTCTTTTGTCCATTTTTTAATTGGGTTGTCTTTTTGTTGGTGAGTTGTAGGATTTCTTTATATTAACTGGATATTACACCTTTATTAGATATGTGATTTCCAAATATTTTCTCCCATTCTGTAGGTTGCCTTTTTACTTTCATGATTAAGTCCTTTGCTGTTCAGAAGTTTTAATTTTGATAAAGTCCTATTTATCTTTTCTTTTCTTGCTCGTGCTTTTGGGGTAAAGTCTAAGAAACCATTGCTTAACTCTAGGTTTTAAAATCGTGTCCCTATGTTTTATTCTAGGAGTTTTATAATTTTCATTCTTATATTTCGATCTTTCATTTCAAGTTAATTTTTTATATGGTGTGAGATAGGGGTTCACCTTCATTCTTTTGCATATGAATATCCACTTTTCCCTGCACCATTTGTGGAAGAGACTATTGTTTCACCATTGAGTAGACTTGGCAACCTTGTCAAAAATCAATTGGCCATGAATATGAGGGGTTATTTCTGAACTCTTAAATTAGATTCCATTGGTCTATGTCTGTCCTTGTGTCACTACCACAATGGTTTTGCTGTAGCTGTTTAATAAGTTTTAAAATCGTCAAGTGTGAGTCTTCCAATTTCATTCTTCTTTTAAAAGATGCCTTTAGCTTTCCATAAAAATTTAATGATTGGCTTTTCCACTTCTGCAAAGAAGGCTATTGGGATTTTGATTGGGAATATGTTGAATCTGTAAATCACTTTGGGTAGAAATGATATCATCACAATATTTAGTCTTCCAATCCATGAATATAGAATGTCTTTCCATTTCTTTAGGTCTTCTTAGATTTCTGTAAGCAATGTTTTGTAGTTTCTTTGTACAAATCCATTACAACCTTTGTTAAATTTATTCCTATATATTTGGTTCTTTTAATTGCTATTGTAAATGGATGTTTTCTTCATTTCTTGTACAGATTTTTCATTATTAGTGTATAGAAACACTATTGATTTTTGCATGTTGATCTTGTACTCCGCCACTTTGCTGAATTTGTTTATTACCTTTAATAGCTTTGCTGTGGATTTTTCAGGATATTCTGTATATAGGATCAAGTCATCTGCAAATAGTGAAAGTTTTACTTCCTTTACAATTTAATGCCTTCTATTTATTTTTCTTGCCTAATTTCTTTGGCTAGAACTTCCAGAAAAATGTTGAATAACAGTGGTGATAGTGGGCATCTTTAACTTGTTTTTTATCTTAAAGGAAAAACTTTCAGTCTTTCACCATTTGGTATGAAATTAGTTGTAAGTTTTTCACATATTCCCCTTATCGGATTGAAGAAGTTTCTTTCTATTCATAGCCTAAGTATTTTTTATCGAGAAGGGGTGCTGGATCTTGTCAAATGCTTTTTCTGCATCGAAATGATCATGTGGTTTCTTCTTTTGTGCTTTTAATGTGGTATATTACATTAATTGATTTTCTTATGTAGAAACACCCTGGCATCTCTTGGATAAATCCCATGTGATCATGGTGTATAATTCTTTTAACATGCCATTGGATTTTGTTTAGTATATTGTTAAGGAATTTTACATCTATAACCATAAGTGATATAGGTCTATAATTTTCCTTTCTTTTAGTAGCTTTTTCTGGCTTTGGTATTAGTGTGACGTTGGCCTCATAGAATGAGCTAGGAAGTATTTCTTCCTTTTCAATTTTTTTTTGGAAGAGTTTAAGCAGGAATGGTGTTAGTTCTTTTTGGAAAGTTTGGTAAAATTCACCAGTGAAGCCATCTGGCCCTGAGCTTTTCTTTGTTGGGAGGTTTATGATTACATATTTAATCTCTTTGCTTGTTATTGTCTGTTGAGATCTTCTGCTTCTTGAGTCAGTGCAGGTAGTTTGTCCAGGTAAAACATGGCCACATTTTCTAGGAATTTGTCCATTTCATCTAGGTTATCTCATTTGTTGGTGTACAGTAGTTCATAGTATCTTCTCATAATCCTTTGTATTTCTCTGGAGTTGGTAGTAATGTCCCCCCTTTCATTTCTGATTTTGGTTATTTGCATCCTCTCTCTTTAGCTAAAGCTAAAGGTTTGTTGTTTTATTAATCTCTTCAGAGAACCAACTTTTTGTTTCCTTGATTCTCTCTATTGTTTTTCTGTTCTCTATTTCCTGTATCTCTGCTCTAATATTTTCTATTTCATTCTTTCTGCTTAAATTTGGTTTAGTTTCCTCTTCTTTTTCTAGATCCTCCAGTTGTGAGATTAGGTCTCTGATTCGAAAACTTTCTTCTATTTTTTTAAACTTTTTTTTTTAAAGAGGTACCAGAGATTGAACCCAGGACCTTGTATATGAGAGGCAGGCACTCAACCACTTGAGCTACCTCCACTCCCCTCTTCAATTTTAATGTAAGCATTTAGACTATAAATTTCCCTCTCAGCACTGTCTTGGCTGCATCCCATAAAGTTTGTTATGTTTCATTCTTCTCAAGATATTTCCTAATTTCCCATGTGATTTCTTCTTTGACTCATTGATTGTTTAAGAGTGTGTTGTATAGTTTCCACATATTTGTGAATTTTCCAGTTCTTTCTCTGTTATTGAATTCTAGTCTCATTCCACTGTGGTCAGAGAAGACATATAGTAGGATTTTTAAAAATATATTTTTATTAGAGAGGTTTTGGACTTACAAAATCATGCACATGTGTGGAATTCCCATACAACATCCCTCCGCCAACACACTACATTTTTGTGGAACATTTGTTACAGATTATAATATCATCAGATTATTACCACTAACTATGGTCTATAGTGTACATTTGGTATATTTTTTCCATACCCTTCTATTATTAACATAGTATGTCTTTGGCATTGATGCAAGAATATTACAATATCCCTTTTTACTATAGTCCATAAGTTACATTAATTGTATTTTTCCCATGCTTCTCCACATTCTTACCATCTTGTAATAGTAATGTACATTTGTTCTAGTAGAGTAGGATTTTTAATATTTTAAATTTTATTGGAACTTGTTTTGTGATGTAACATATGGTTTATTCTGGATAATGATCCATGTGTACTAGAGAAGATATGTATTCTGCTACTGTTGGATAAAGTGTTCTATAAATGTCTGTTAGGTCTATTTGCTTTACAGAATCATTCAAACCTTCTATTTCCTTACTGACTTTCTGTCTAGATGTTCTATCCATTATTAAAAGTGGTGTGTTGTGAAAAGATGCTCAACATCACTAGCTATTAGGGAAATGCAAATCAAAACTACAATGAGATACCATCTTACACCCATTAGACTGGTGGCCATTAAGAAAACAGAGGACTACAAGTGTTGGAGAGGATGTGGAGGAATGGGAACCCTCATCCACTGCTGGTAGGAATGTAGAATGGTCCAGCCATTGTGGAGGACAGTCTGACAGTTCCTCAAAAAACTAACTATAGGTCGCCATATGACTCAGCAATTCCACTACTGGGTATATACCCAGAAGAACTGAAAGCAAAGGCACAAACAGATATATGCACACCAATATTCATAGCGGCATTATTCACTATTGCCAAAAGTTGGAATCAACCCAAATGCCCATCAACAGAGGAATGGATAAAGAAAATGTGGTATATACATACAATGGAATATTACTCAGCTGTAATAAGGAATACAGTACTAACACATGGGATAACATGGATGAATCTTGAGGACCTTATGTTGAGTGAGGCAAGCCAGGCATTGAAGGACAAATATTACATGACCTCTCTGAAATGAATTAAGCAAATTGAGCAAACTCAGAGAGCTAGAGTCTGAAAGGTAGGTTTACAGAAAATAGAAAGGGAGAAGAAGGTTGTGAGCCAACACCCATATGGGCAAAATCTATGATAAGGTGGAAGTGAGTAGTGTGCAGATAAGGGATATGACAGGGGTGTAGTGATACTATTGGGTTGGGCGGTGCAAGTTTGACAGGGGCATAGGGTGGGGAGGGTGGGTTGGATGGTCC
>JAQZBX010011841.1:0-42083 GCA_029593785.1 Cabassous unicinctus
CCATTAATTTGCCTAACGAATATTTATTGACCAGAAAATAACTACTTGGAGAACTTCTTGGTCTTTGAAGTCACCCCATCTATCTCTGCTGTCACCCTGTCTCTTTCTCTGGCCCAGTGATTGGCAGTAAAATCTTTGAAAAGATAAAGGTCCTCTCAGCTTGCAGCTGGCCCAGGAAGTGGGAGCTCTGCAGGGTGGCAGCCATAGGAGATGGTGCAATTCCTGGCAACTGTGGGAAGGAAGCGAGGGGGCACTCCAGGAAGCTGGACAGCCAGGAAGGAGAAGGGGCTTGGAGACTCAGGGCCTCAGACTTTGGAGGTCCCCAATTCAGAGGAAACTGACCATTTCATTATAACAGAATTCCACGGCAGTGACAGCGTCCAAGCACACGCCACTGCTTTCTGTGTCCGCCCTCAGCTGTCGCTGCTGATCCCATCAACGGGAGCCTCTCCTGTTTCTTCTCCCTGCCTCCTTTGTGACTCAATCCTTTTGATTTATTATTCCCTGTTTGTCTTTAGTGTTTAGCAGCAGAACTCTCAATGCTGCTTTGGATTAAGGGACCAAAGAACCAACCTGTGCTAAAATTTTGCATTAAAAATTACATTGACTGTGACTGGTGTCCAGTGGATGAAGTCCACGGCATTGTGACATCTCTTTTGGCTGCTTGGGGGCCTGTTTTGTTCTATTTTCTTTTCCAGGGTCCATATAAGTGAGGTTGTAGGAGAGCTGAATCTGAAGAGTGGAGGCCAAACTTGCCCAGAGATTTCCAGACTGAAAGGAAAGTGGAGACTATGTCTCTTCTAGGAAATATAGGCATGCAAGGCAAAGTACAGCTGGGAACATCTGGCCCTATAATACTAAAAATAACACCCCATAAAATGTATTTTATTCATTTTTTGACAACTGAAACATACTTTCCATTAGTCAAGAGTCTGTAAGTCTCACTGGCACAAGAGTCCTGTACATTTGCTGCAGGCTCAAGAACATCCTGGTCGTGTGGACACGCTGCTCTCCAGGCTTCCTCACTGTCCCCAGCTGGTCTAGGGATAGTGACTTCTCCGCTCAGGTTCCCCTCCCTTGTCTACTGTGATCCCACTTCTCCCCTTAGGCTCCCTTCCAAAGGTCACTTTCAGACCATGCCATGTGCTCGTATGTGTGAAGATTCTGCCATCTTGTCTACCAGTTTGTACCTTTCTTTTTCTCGGTCATTTATCCAGTTTGAGTCAATGTTCTATATTCCTAGAAAACTTTGGCATGTCTGCTTGTCTCCCTCCTTTCTCCAAGACTCATCTCTATTCCACATGGCTTGAATGTTCATTGGGTTTGATCAGATGGCCATTGTGCTTGAAGCTCCTCGACCCAATGGCACATTCTTCTACCCCACTTCAGGTGTTTGGTCTCAGGGCCACGTCTTGGCCTGCTACCTAGAATGTCTCCATCTCTGAAATATTAACTTCTCCCTTGGAAATTTCTGACCATACTCTCCTAGCTCTCTCTCCCATTCCCCTTACACCTGTCTGAGATTCAGCAAAACCTCTGGGAACTTGACCCTTTGGTCTTCCTTCCATCTGTCTGGTCCCCTCCATCTCCTTCAACTGGTTCTATGTCTAACCTGGACCTTGGGCTGTCACAACATTCACATTCTTTCTTTGACCCTCAAGTTCTTCACTTCCTTGTCCTTGTCCTCCTATATCCTCCCATCTAGCAAAGCCAAATGATGATTTCCCCACTTTTTTGCAGAGCATGGTGAAGTCTTCAGGCTGAACCGGTATTTCAGAGCTGCCTGGCCACCCCTCTGGGTGCCCCATGTTGACCCCTTCTCCATTCCCTATTGCAGGTCTCTCAAACTTTTACCATTTGTCCAAACTCTGATCCCACCTCCTTTTGCCCTTCCACTCTGAAAAGGCAATGCTGGCCATAGCTGGTAGGAGCCACTGGGGCCTCAGAGCTCTCTCAGCGTTCTGCCGGCTTCTACAGGACACACCTGCACCAGTTCAGACCCTTGCAGCCTTGCTTCCTTCTCTCCACTCACAAAAAATGAGGTGATCCCTGAAAGAACGACCCTCCACTTATGCTCTGTATCGCATTCCTTTTGTTTCCCTAGGGATCTGCATGCCTCAGTCAAACCTTTATTAATTCACAATCTCAACCACTGACTCTTATTCAACATATAAATATTCTCAAAACACTTTCATCTTTAAAAAATCTGACTGTCAATGGATATCCTTGGGTCTTAGTGTCTCATTAAAATCTTTGTATTCCAGTGCTTGACATTCACACACTCACTGTGATGGTTAAATTCATGTGTCAACTTGGTCAGGTTATGGTGTCCTGTTGTTTGGTCAAGCAAGCACTGTCCTAATTGTTACTGTGAGGACATTTTGTGAAATTAAATCATTAGTGAGTTGATTGCATCTATGGCTGATTACATCTATAATCAACTGAGGAGATGACCTTCGACAATGAGATGTCTCATCCAAACATTAGAAGGCTTTAAAAGGAGAACTGATGATTTCAGCAGTCAGAAGAGAGAACTACCATATCTACTTCAGCCAGGCAGCTTCTCCTGGAGAATTAATTGAGGACCTTAATTGGAGTTCCCGGCTTGCAGCCTGCCTTATGGAATTTGGACTTGTGCATCCCAACAGTCACAAAAGACAAATTTTATGATCTCATAATATTTACAGATATCTCCTGTCAGTTCTGTTTTCCTTGAGAACCCTAATAACTCACTCACTTTCTCTTCATCCATCCACCCATCTCTCCATTCAAGCAAATATATTTTGAATGTCTCTACTATTCCTGGAAATAATTAGAGCTTCATCTATACGATAATGTTCACCACAGAATAATTTATCATAATAAAAATAAACAAACTACTGAAATGCCCTCAAATGAGGAATGGGTAAATCCAATTGGGTGAAAATCAGATTATTAAAAACACTTAATAATGCAAGGGGATATTCAAGATGCAACAGTCAATGATAAAGGCAGGACAGAACAATCTGTGCTGTAAAATACAAATTTGTGCTAAAGTAAATACATACATAATTAGAAGAAAAGATTCCCAAAAGGCCTTAAATATCTATGATTATGAACAATATTAGCTGCTTTTAAAATTTTTAGTTTAAAAAATCTGCAATGATCCTATAAGACTTTTCTGATAAAACATATTTATTGACTGAATGCATAACTTTGGTTTGAAGCCATAATAATAGCAAACATATTATGGGCTTTACTGCAGAATGATGCACAGCAAGAGTAAATCATTTAGACCCCATACAACCGTGTGATGTGAATACTGTTAATATTTCCATTTTGGAGACAAGGAAACGGAGGCCTGGAGAGGCTAATGCAACTTGCTCAAGGTCACACAGCTAGGAAGAGGCAGAGTCCAGATTCACTCTCAGCAGCCAAGCTCCAGAATAATTCCTGGCACGTTACAGTTTGCCTTGAAAATTTTTGTTTTGTTTGTTTGTTTTGCTCTTTTAAATATCAGAGTGCTGAAAACATTTTATGCAAATATTGGTCTGCATGTCACCATATAATTAAGACCATGCTTAGGAATGACATTTCTGGTTCCAAATCTGAATATTATCATCTCCATGCAGTTCTCCTGGTCTTCTAGCAATGTGGGAGAATTCATATCTCTATGCATTGTACCAATAGTGAATATTGGCACATTAATAATCTTTTCACATTTGATAAGCAGATTGGCAAATAATTGTTATTGCATTTTTCTTATATCCAGCTATGTGTGAGGTTGAACTTTGAAAGATGTATAGATTCAGACATCATTAGCAACTTTTTTCTCTTATGAATTGCCCATTCATGTACTTTGTCAGGCTTTGTACTTGGATCTAAGTGCTTTCTTTATTAAGTTCATATAGTATATTTTTATCTTTTATACTTTTGTCAATTTAATATTTTTGATAAAATGTTTTTATCACTTTCTTTTGTACATTTTTATTTATGTGCAGTAAATTATACAAGTTTACTTATATTAAGTATATAGTTTAATTTATATATATATATATATATATATATATATATATACACACACACACACACACACACACACACATACCCCCCCATGTAACTTCCACCCAGGTGAAGGTATAGAATGCAATATTGTTTATGTTGTGAACTTCCCTGCATATGCATAACTATATGATGTCATATTTTTTCAAAGCTCATATATATGTGTGTATATATATTTTTATTTTAGACTTTTTTTTGTTATGGAGCTATTTTAAATTTTCATGTATTAACATTCAGTGATCAATTCCTTTGTATTTTATTTAATAACTTTGGCAGTTAGGAAAGTCTTTGACTGTCTAGAGATCAGAAGTCAAAATTATCCTCTATCTTTGTACATGTAAGTCTTTGAGATTGTTAATTTGTTTTTAATCTAGTAGAAATAAGATACTAAATAAAGGATGACAAATAAGTTTCAATCAGCTTGCTGAGACCAGATAGCCTTTCAGGGGCCTCCTGGAAAGCAGTTTTGAGAAAAATATTCATATGTGTCATGTATTTTTCAAATCTAATTTTTTTCCCCAAGGTATTCATATGTGTCATGCATTTTTCAAATCTAATTTTTTTCCCCAAACAACTAGCCAATGATCCAAGCACAATGTATTCAATAAACAAATTAATCAATATTAAAAAGTCTTGTTTTCTCATCATTTTATAATGGCATAGCTATCTAAACCAGTGTCCACTTTCAACTATATTTTTTGGTTTTGCTTTTGGTGTTAGAGGACTTTCAGACGTGTCTTTTCTGGATTATAGTATCTCTATAATTTACCTATGGTTGTATTTGTTTATCTTTACATTTGTGGCTCGGAATGTTTGAGACACCACTTTAAAAATCTGCTTTAGCAGCCTGCTCAAGGACTAGCTCACTTGTTCATTCACTCATTCATTCAACAATGAATATAAGCTGACAAGGCAGGCATGGTTCCTTTTCTTGCAAAACCAGATTCGAAAAATGAGACAGTTGGTGGAGTTCCTTTAATTCTCATCCTAACAGTTCAGTTGTTGTGGGGATTTGTGCACAAACATAGCCAGACAGGGTGAGCCAGCTCTGGGTGTTGTGGCTCAGGGAAAGCTCAGCCCTCTATGTGATAACCAAAATCCCAACAGGATTTCTCTAGAATGAAATATTATTGCCTTGCTCTTACTGGTGTGATTTCTAAACTTTTCTTGGATATTGCAAGAGAAATGACATTTAGGGTTCTATATATGATGTACAGTTTTAATAAAAAATCAAGACACAAACACATAATAGCAAGAAAAACCTTGTTGCTGAGAGACAAAGCAGTTAACAGAATGAGACTCAAAGATGACAGATGTTGGGACTATGAAATACAACTTTAAAAATTGATTAAAGTGCTTGTAAATAAAATAAATTTAAAAATTGAATAATATTTGGAAAAGCTGGGAAATATACATGCACAGACAAGGAATTTTATCAGAGAGATGGAAACTAGAAGAAATTGTCTAATGGATATGCCAGGAACAAATGATATAGAAATGAAGAATGCCTTTGGCAGGCTCATCAGCTAAGGAAAAAAAAAATCTACGAACTTGAATTTAGGTCCATAGGAATTACCCAAACTGAAATACAAAGAGGAAAAAAGAATGAGAGAGAGAGAGCGCGTGTGAGAGAGAACATCTAAGACTTGTGGGACAATAACATAACTTTTAACATAGGTATAACTTGAGTCCCAGAATGAGAAGAGAGAAAGAATGAAGAGAAGAAATACTTAAAGAGATACTATCTAAGATTTTACCCCGAATGATGAAAGACATCATACCACAAATCCAGAAAATTTTTTGGAAATTATCTTGCTCAGAAAACTCCAAGCAAGGTAATTTCCAAAAATACACACCCACACACATCATAATCAAACTTCTAAAAACAAATATAAAGAGAAAATCTTGGAGGCAGCTAAAGAAAAAGGACACATAGCATATGGAAAAATAAAGATAAGAATTATAGCAGACTTCTCAACAAAAATGTTGCAAGTCAGAGCCAATGGCGTGACTTTAATGTATTTAATCTTTAATGTATTGAATGTATTTAATGTATTGAAAGAAACAAAACTGTCAATCCAGAATTCTATAGTCAATGAAAATATATTTCAAAAATGAAAATGAAACAAAAGCTTTTTCAGAAAAACAATAGCTGAAAAAATTTGCTGCCAGCATACCTGCACTATGTGGGATGTAAAGGAAGTTTTTCAAGCAGAAGTAAATAATATACCAGACAGAAACTTAAATTTATATAGAGAAAGAATAAGCTCTGTAAATGGTAAAAATGAATAAAGGATCCCAGAATACCTAGAGGACAAGTCCTCGAGATGGACACTTTTGTGTATTCTGCTTTATAATTTTTTTCAAATACCTAGCCAAACAAATAATATAAAAGAATTGTAAATGGCCCCAGGAATATGTTAACCATCCAAAGATTCTGATTCTTTGGGCTTTACTCTGGAGTAAGTCAGATCACAGAAAATCTATAACGTATAAAACTGTACCTCCTTTTACATCAAGAATGTTTCATCTCATCCCCAAAAGTTTTTACATTTTGTTTGAAAAATTCCTGTCAGGGTCCAATCACAGTACATAATAATTATGTCTCAATTACAATAGTGGATAGTTGTAATTTGAAGGGTTTTGCTTTTACTTTCCACATAAGAAAACTAGTGAGCTTCAGACGTAAGGAAGTGTGGAATAGCTGCCGCACAACAGGTTTAGAGACATCAACACTTGGTTTCAAACAATGACCTAGAAGATTTTGATGTTCCATCTGTTATTTAACTACGACTGACCATTAATTTCTTCATCTGTAAAATAGAACAATATATAGAACACATTCCTAATAGCATAGCTGGGATAGTTATAAGAGGTGCTCAATAAAGGGTCCTTATGACTGAAAATTTTGTGCCTCTGTGATCTATCGTTATTAGCAACATGACTTGGACAAGCTACTTAACCAGTTTGTGCTTTTGAAAATAACATTTCCTCAGTGGGTTACTGTGAGGTTAAATGAATCAAGAATATAACATGCTTAAAATGGTGTGTGGTAATGTGCCTTTTGTTGTTGTTATTATTTCATGGAATAAATTTTGCTAAATTAAGGATTTTGCAAAATGGATATCTAGACATCGGAAACACGTATGTTAAATTATATCAAATTGAATGATCCTTTGGTAGCTTTCGTTTATAGTCCTAATATCCTTTATGCTTATTTTAGTAAGGTTAATTATACTGATACCCTATATAGCCCACATTTTAAATGCTGACAAAAGAAATTGTGGACTGAGAATTGTATGCCTCTAAGAGTATAATGGCAGTAAGGAAAGACATGGATATTAGAAAACAGTCCCTTAAAATAATAAATAAAATGCAACACAATGTTTGGCTGAAAAAAAATAAAGTAATTAAACAAGCTCCATCCCTCTACCCCAAACCTCCCCTCAAAAAAGAAAAGTGAAAGAAGTGACAATTAGCGGGAAATGATATCTTGGCCTGTGGTTACTTTTCCATGTTTCTATCCTAAAATAAATTCAAAACAAAAGAAAGAGAGGAAAAATACAGGAAAAATCCTGTGGTCAATCCAGTTTTAGCCTTTATTTTCAGCAGGTTTAATTTCAAACTCAACCATACAGCAGAGAACAGTCTCATGGCTAAATGAAAACCTGCAATTTGAAAGCATATGTGGAAACCAACACCCACTAATGAGTGAGTATCTCATTCGCAGAAGGCATTCAGGTCAGAGTACCCAAAATACCCATCCAACATTTCAGGGCAAAATTACATTTTTAAACTCCAATGTCTGTCTCTGCACATGAACAATGATGCTGTCTTTCTTAAGAAGATGTTCAGCCCATCACTAGCAGCCAGCCCTGGCCATTGTGCAGGCAGTGCACCAGTCTCCCAACCTGTGAAGTATGTGCCAGCACCAGAGAGACATAGAGATGAAGACTCTCACACCGATGTGCTCTGCCTCCAAGTGGTTGAAGAGAGCACCTGCCAAGAGCAGATTAGCAGCCAGAGTGCCTGGGTTCACAGCCCAGCTCCTCCACACCTGCTGGCTGATCGTGGGCAAGTTCTTTAACCTCCATGTGCCTAGGTTTCCTTACCTTTAAAACGGTGCTGATGATGTGATGGTGACATGATGAGGATGACGATAGTGATGCGGTGATGATGAAAATGACGAAGACAATAATGATGAGGATATGATGGTGATGATGATGAGGAGGAGGAGGAGGAGGAGGAGGTGGAGGAGAGTGGAGGGGAGACTTACAAGCTAAATATACAGAGTAATTAGAGAAGTGCTCGGTGTACATTCTATATAAGGTATAGCTATTATTATTTTCGAAACTCACTTCGGATGACCCTGCCCTTCTGTCCTTAAAACAAATACAATTTAAACAAACACCATCAAAATGATAACCTATGAATAATCCAAATCTAACTCTGTCACTGATGTAAAACTATGTATTTCATACCCAAAGCCAAATACAATGAAAGAATTTGAAGTGTATGTCAGTCTTTTGTACTGATGTTTGCCTAAAAATGTTTTCATACATAATTTGCCCTTTTCTTTGTAAGTACAAAATTGTGATTCAAATTAGGCCTCAATTCCAAGTTCAAATTTATAATGCAAACCTGGTGAAAGTTTTACAAGAGAAATGATTATTAGTCTCAGGAAAATTGATCTTTTCTTCTTTCTGAAGGAGTGTTTGATACAAGTTATAAAATTTTAGAAGCTTAAGCAATCCCTGAATCTACTAATCTTATTTATCAGACTATCAAAATGTCTCTAAGGGGAAGCGGGTGTGGCTCAGTGGATAGAGCCCCCGTTTACCATGTGTGAGGCCCCGGGTTCGCTTCCCTGGGCCTCCTTGTGAGAGCAGGCCGGCTGTGCGGCGCGGTGGGCTGATGCAGCAGGACCTCACAGCAAGGGGGAGATAAGCAGACACGGAGAAGACACACAGCGAATGGACACAGCAAGCACAAGCAGCAAGGGGGGGATAAATAAATAAATAAATCTTTTAAAAAAAAAATTGTCTCTAGGAAGTAGAGCCATATATTCCAAATTCAGAACAGGTGATTGCTAAATAGATTAGTGTTTCCAATTTTAATGTTTTTTCTTAATTGCCTAACATTTCTCCTAACTAAATATGTGTTTTCTTAAATAGTTTCTCAACAAAATACTTAAGTTATTCATAGTGATAGGTCATAAATTTATTTTACTTAATTCAGGTTATGGTATACAACTGGCATGTACAATAGTTTCTCTCAAAATGTGAGGGTTAAGCTTCTTGAAACATTACTCATTAGAGCATGGAGTGGTTGGCTCTGTGGAAAAGTGGACTGGGAGAACTATATTACTACTGAATTAAAGGAAGCCCTCTAAATACATATTTTAAAATGTATTATCATAAACCTTAGACTATAGTCCATAGTACAATTATAAAATGTGCTTTCATCAATTGTAAAAAATGCTCCACAGCAATTCAAGGTGCCAATAATAGGGTGGTATATGGGAATCCTGTATTTTATGCATCGTTATTCTGTAAACCCACAACTTCTCAGATAAAGAAAAAAATTATGCTCACTAAAATAAAATAAGATCACAGTACACCATGTAAATTAAACATCAATGATCTTGAACATATAGCAAGTTAGTTAACATTGATCTAGTTATGTTGACTTCCATTTGACTTTGAGCCTAAGTTGTCTATCCTACTTGATGATGGTGATGGTGGTGATAGAAAAGAGCAGGAAGAGAGGAAGGTGGTTACTGGTTGGAAAGAGAAACTTCCTACATATTCACACATCTTTTCTTAATTTTATTCTAAAAGTTCAGTTTGTACTTAAATCTGTACTTACCTTGTGATTATCTCGTAAGTTTGAATGAACTGAGCGTTTTGGAAGGTACTTTTCCACACTTCTGAAGAAAGGGCAAAGTAAGCAATCTTTCTTGGAAGAAAATTTTGCATCTTCTTGCAGGGGTGTAGGAAGCCATTGCCTTTTTATCTGAAATTCAAGCTTTATTGATGAAAGACATTGATCTTTTGACTTCTCAGTAAGTTCTGAATCATGAAATTTATTCCAAGTTTGAACCCAAATCTTCTTCATCTGATGATACATTTTGCTCTCCAGGGCCCTCCTCAGATAACTACGGCCCCAAGTAGTCCCCTGTGGATGGAGAAAAACTGGCTGGAAGAATCAAAACTAACATTTGGTCAGGTTAAGGAAATGGCTTCAATACCTGATGCCAGTCAAATGTTCTCTGACCAAGTTTCTTCAACGAGAGACTCTCATAAGTAAAAAGATTTGGCCAACATGTGATACCAGTAGAGGGAGAAAGCCTCCCCAGCCCGCTGGTAAAGAGAACCACCTACAGTTGCTTTGAAGGCAGTGGGAAGCCAAATAACCCTTGATGGCCATCTAGGAGGCCAAGCTAGAGCTATGCTGGTGGCAACAGCTTGGAAACTTTAACTGTTGCAGAGAAAAGTGTGAGTCTTTAAAGCCCTGGACGGGAAGAGAAAGTCTTGTTTGTCATGGCTCTTTTGGGAGATGGGGAGACATGGGGCACAGGAAATATGGCATCCAAAGCCAATGAGACAACTTCCAGACCTAAAATGTTGTCCCGAGGCAGCAGGTTCGGGGCCAGCAAGGACCCCATTTTTGGTGCTCCTGAGAGAGTTACTGGGGACCTTATCAATAGCCCTCACCCCCACCCTGAAGACATTAGCTCTGTACCGGTAATTTGAGCCAAATATAAAAGTGTGGCTTCTATTGTACATTTATAACAATCTTAAACAAAGGCCAAATATGTAGGATTTAAATAGGAACATTTAGAGAGACTCATGATTTCTATAAATGCTCTAGAGAGTTCTTTGCTTGTTTAAATAAAGGCTGTTTAAGATAGACGAAGGAGGCCATCCATCTCATCAAGAGGAAGATTTATTTTCAACCTGGCATTAGAGAAACGTTCTTTCCTTAGTCCCACACTGGTTTATTAAATCAGGCTGCCTACGTCCCATGTTTCAAACTTTGTCCAAGGAAGATGTTACTTGACTTAAACCTAATCTAGTGCCCAGAGTCCTCAGCTCTGCGGAGTATCTCATCAGTCCACATCTGTATTTCAGGTAATTAGTATCTTCCAAGGGTTGTTCAATATCCGCAGCTGGAGTTATGGTTGAGTATCTAAAATATAGTGTTGATGCTGGAACATTTACTGAGCTCTGCCCTGTGTTAGGAACTGGGCTAGATGCTTCACATCTCTTAAATATACCATTGTCCAAGTCCAATGATAAGAATATACTTTTCCTAGTGGAATCATTGAGTAGAACAAGATTCTTCATGTAACAGTTCTAATAATGTAGAGTTTGGAGCCCACATGAAGTGCCAGTTTGCTTCTCCCAAGAAATAGCTTAGTGTCTTTTCAATAGGCCAACTTAATTGAATACTAGTTGCCAACTTTTATTAAACATGCATGTACCAGGTGCATGCAATCCTCACAAAATCTCATGGACAATGTTATTATCTCTATTTAACAGAGGAAGAAACTGAGACTAAAGGAGTTTGGTATATTCTCCAAGGTCACACAGCTAAAAGTGGCAGAGCTTGGGTTTGAACCTGGAATTTTTTACTTCAAAGCCCCTCTCATGTTGATCATTATGAAGCTATTTGGGCTGTGCATGTGTGTGTATGTGTATAATTTAATTGTAGAGATTATAAAATAAAGAAATGTTATGTCAAACTAAGGGAGCTTTTGGTAAAAGTGGAAATTACAGACTTTTTCCCCTCTTCCTTCCTTTGCCTTGCCAGTCCTTGCCTGGCATTTTTCACCTCCTCACTCCCCACCCCACTCTCATCCCCACCTCCTAAAAAAAAGCACAACCCTTCCCAGGGCAGCCCTTCATCACCTGGAGGTCTCCTCCATGCTTTGTCCACCTTGACTTCCTTTATTTCTGTGCCTTTTCTCTTACTAAGAAATTCATAAGCACAAATTATCTAATAAGCCCTTCCTCCCAGAAAGCATATTCTATCAGGGATTTTCTGGAGTCATAATGTCTTAATCCAAATATGTAACTTGAATGGCATCCATGTCCTAAAGGACCACCGAGTGGCAGGTCAGCCATTCAGCTCCACAATTCACCATAAAAATGCTCGTCTCAGCAACGAGGTTGGCCCAAGTAATTAGATATCTTTAGGGTAGGTCACTACCTTCTCCACTGTGTTTGAGGAGAATTTAGAAGGGAAGGTATATTTTATTTTGCACGGGACTCCTCAAGTTGAAAGTAGTCAATCCTTAGTATGGGAAACATCCCAGGGTTCTCCAGGTGAGCCCCAGGAAGTCGGTGTTTAAGAAGCTCCACTTGGTCAATTGACTGCTCTGGCCCTGCAAATAACACAGCTGCAGCAGGCCAGTAAAATGATCCTGGAGAAGCTCTCAAGGTCTTCCGCCGAAGCCCAGAAAGAGCTCCGCAGAGTAGAATTTCCTTTCCTAAAGCAACTGTGCTCCTGCAGTCTCCTGTTGGTATTTGCCACTACAAACAAGTTGAGTTTTCCTGGGAAAAAATGTCAATTGTTCCATGTAGTAGAGGTCTGAAATGGGGTTCTTTCTTGTATTATCTTTCTTTTTAGTGTTTGCCTTTCCTTCTAGAATAACAAAACTTTAAGAGGAAAGGACAGCGGGAGCCCATGACTAAGTAATTATTCCATGAACGACTCAAGAGGACCAGCTATGATTTCACTCTCATTCAATAAATGAAAATAATATTTCTTTCAGCTGCTACCCATAAAATATTTTTTGATGTGTGTGCAATATTTATACTGTAATGGACACTCTTCCATGTGGGAATTTCTCACAAGTCATGGGTGGCTTTTCAAAATTTCCTGAGGCAGTTATTTTGTTTACTTGCTTATATTTAGGGATTTCTGTGAAAGCTCCTTCTCTAGTTAGGATCCATTGATATAATCTAGCACAAAGAATATCATTATTTTCTAAAAACTTTACCATGCAGCTGTCAAAGTATAACTTTCAAAAGCTTATAAAACACGACCCCTACAAATATATAGTGAGCATGTGTTGAAGATTTATTTAACTCATTAATGAGGAAACCAGAAGGATGAAAGCTGGTTGAAAGCAAGAGGCTGGTATATATGGTCAGTGGGAAAAAGAATGCCAAATAAGCCTGTAAAGTTAGAAGCAAAACTGGTAAAGACCTGGGGGTGGAGGGTGATGGGGAGTAACTGGAGACCGAGTCTCTTTTCTACTGGACAGAGATAATTGGCAACATATCAACCTTCTACATTGTTTGATCCCAAGCCAGCAGTAAGTATTAACTCAATTAAAAACAATGTTCTGGAGCATCAGATGGTCCTGAAGTGGACTTGTTAGAAATGCTTTCATATGACACTGAAAGTGTAGGCAGTGATCCTTTTTCCTTTTTCCAAGTTTTACATTATCTCTCTTTACACTACTTTTCTGTGACACTTGTGCTAGAGAATCATTGGCGAAATAGGATTTTCTGGAGGGTGAGTTCTGGTACTTCATCGAGACATTTTTTTTTATAGTTTCTAGTCTTTCCAATGGAGTTTTGTTAGTTGGCTCCGGCAACTCAGCTCCTTTGGGGATTCATTTCAATGGTCGTCAATGTAAAGGACATAACAGCAGATCATTTCAAAGGTTACAAAATCTTTCATGTGTCTTGGTTTATCTGTTTCCCCATGAAATACCTTTTGAACAGGTATTCTTATTCCAGTTAGTTTTTATAAATATTTACTAAGTAGGCTATTGTTTGGTGCTGTTTCTCTATCTGCATGAGTGAGATAATAGACAAAATTCTTTCAAAGGAGAGGCAACGTTAAACACACCAAAAGAAACTGAAAGAACACCATTGAAATGACCGATGTCCCCCAAGAAACACCTGCCAACAATGGGTCGGTGTCCAGCTGTACGTGCAGTGGATACGGGCGGTGCCTTTTGAACTCACAATGGCCTTGCTTGAAAGCGGCAGTTAAAATGCAAATGGCAGAGCAAACTGAGAGTGTATCCACCCCTCACATCTCTGGGTCTAAAAGAAGTCCTTTCAGCAGCTTCTGTTCAAATTGCAAATGCTCTTCCTTTGTTCCTCAAGGTCTGGGAGACAGTTCTGAATAATTCCTCACCAACAAATAGGCTTTCCTCTTCCCAGCACAAAAGCCCATATCTATCTTAAAGTGCAAAGCACAAATTTTGTTCAAGCGCTTTAGCCTTCAGCCGCGCCACAAGGGGACTTCCAGTGGTTAAGCTGCAACACCGGCGGGCTTCTGGGAGCCAGCAGGGCAATTCTTAGCCCATTTTCTCCTAGAGGCTTGAAAGTCCCATTGATTTCTTAGTTTCAGCTTTGTAACTGCAATTACCCAAAGAGTTCCTAAGAAATCAGGCATTTCCAAGAAATTGTCCAATTGGCGTCGCAGGAATAATGTCAAATGATAACTGGCCATCTTACAATCTAGACTGGTGGCATCTGGTCATTTCTGAGCAGGTACCGTTCACTCTGCTGGATCCAAGCTCACTTCAAGAGAAGTATTATCAAGGCCTTAGCCAGTCTCCCTCTCTCCCTCCCTGGCATTCAAGGCCCAGCTCCTCTATTCTCCGAGGGGCAGTCAGAGCAGAGCAGCGGGTGGGACAGCCGGCCGGGTGTAGGGACCAGCTGCATTTTGCAGCCACCAGGCATTGGACTCTTGGGCTGGGAATAACTCCCAGGGACCCTTGGGGATTTCTCTCCTGATCTCTGTGTCCCTTCTGAGATAAGTGCTCCTGAGCTTCATTGCCAAGACCCTGTCAGGAAGCTCAGAAGGAAATCAGCTTGGGTGGAAAAGTAGCTGTGACCTGAAAAGTCTTTACTCAAACAAGACACAAGCTGATAACTCCATTCTTTTCTCTCGAAGCAGGAAGTAAATTCCCAGGAGATCCTATTCTTTTCTTTGGAATCAGTGCAGCTTTGCTTTTTAGTGCAAGAAACATGAAGGGTTTCCTTGGCTTGCTGAACTTAAATTAAAGCTGGATGAAAGGAGACAGCAATCGGGACCCGTCTGTGGCCAAAACTGGTTGTGAAAAGAAAAGACTGGAAGGTAAAATAATGCTTGATTTGATTTTTAATAATCCAAGTGACCCCAAATGTCCCAGGTGGGGATGGGCCAAAACACACATTGCTGATGGGCTCAGAGAGTGAGGCTGCATTTGCCCTGCTCACCGGCATCTCGGAGGGGCGAGGCCCCTAGGACCAGGGACAAGCCCTCACCTCTTCTGCTCCCCTTCCTGACCATTGCCTCGGCCGCCAGAGCTTCTGGGGGCCACCTGTGATGCCCAGCAGGCAGTCGTCCCTTGGGAGAGAGGGTGCTCGCAGGAGAGGTCCCCTCGCTCGTGCTGGCACACCTCCACCTGTCCAGGCTGCAGGTGGGCTTGGTGCGCAGGTTCTCCTAGAGCATTCTGTTTGCATGTATCTATTCACTTCTGGCCATAGAGAGCCAACATGAGCCCCTTGGGTGGGCAGATTGGGGCGCAAGACCCCAGAGCGTCCTCTCATTTTCCATGTCACATGGCCGCTGAGAATTTTAATCCACATGTTCAGGTATGCAAGAAATAGCCTGTCTTGAAATAAGTCTGACTCTGACTCCACGTGTCCAACCTGTCAGAGGGAATGTGAGCCTTGGTCACTGTTGCTGACCCCCCCCCCAACCCTTTCTAGGGTCACAAAGGAATGTGGGAGGCTTGTACGGTGCCCGCCCCAATGTACAAGACCCCCTGACTTTCGATCGATCAGGTGTGTGGCCTGCAGCTGCCCCCTGCTTGGCTTCTGTGGAGCTGGACGTCCTGGCCAGGGCAGAGTCCCTGCCTGGGACCCGAATGTCCTTAAACATCGCCACGGACCACGAGGAGGCCCTGCTTCTTCCCAGGAATGCTGACGGCGAGTGGCTTGCAGGCAAGCCCCGTCCACAGGACCCACAGGCTCTAGATCTTTTCTCAGTCCAGGAGAAAACATCTCATTTCCCTTTCACATCGGCTCCCAGTGTGGGACACTCAGCACCATCTCTTCACTGAACTTGAAGGAGAGGAGGAAATTGTGTCTTCAAGAAGATTCAGGTCTCCCGGCGAATGACCGGTAGCTGGGCAGTTCAAGGAGCCTACGTCCTCTTGGAATGGGGAGAACATGCTCAAATTAATATCTGCTGTCATGGCAACCCCCTGCAGCCTGGGTGAGCAGACCCAGAGGCTGCTGCCGGGTGAGCCGGGTGCCCGCCTGACGCGGCCCCACGCAGCCCCTCGCGCCCCGCTCCACTCTGTATCACGGGGGTCTGAGCCCTGCAGGCTGAGACCCTCAGGTCACCATGTCCCTGGTTTCCGACTGGGTTTGGCCGGCGGGAGGCCTGGCAGGAGACGGGCAGGCAGGAGGAAGGGAGAAGCCCGGGTCTAGCTCCCAGGGCTGCCAAACAAAGCACAAAGCACCAGAAACGGACCGCCTCCCAGGCCTGGAGGCCCGAGGTCCGACCTCAAGGTGTCGGCAGGGCCCGCGCCCTCTGACGTCTCCAGGGAAGAATCTGTTCCAGGCCTCTCCCTGGCTTCTGCCAGGGGCCAGCAATCCTCGGCGCTCCCTGGTTGTGACGGCACTGCTCTGCTCTCTGCCTCCCTCGTCTCGTCTCCATCTTCACGTGGCCTTCTCCCCTGTGTCTCTCTGGGTCTGTGTCCAGATTTCCTCTGGACCCCAGATCTTTTGGACGAAAGGCTCATGCTACTCCAGTGTGACCTCATTTGAACTTAACCAATTCCATTTGCAGCGATCCTATTTCCAAATAAGTTCACACGGTCAGGTAGTGGATCCGGGGACAGGCTGCTGGGGGTTAGGACGTCAGCATATCTTTTGGGGGATGCAGTTCAACCCATAACAGGCTTCCATCCTTGTCCCTCCCAGAGGCAGTAGCTGCTTCCTGAGGCTGTTGATATCTGGGTTGCCTCAGTGTCCCTTGTCTGACTTGTCAGTTCTTCTAACATCTGTGAAGTCCATGTATTATATCTCTGTATTAAAACTTGGAGTGGCTTCTGTTATCCTGGTTGGATCCTGGTTTGGCCACTGACAACTGTGTGGCCTTGAGCAAACTACTCGATCCTTCCATGCCTCAGCATTCTTATCTGGAAAATGGCCTGATAATAATAGTAACTTCCTTGGAGAACTCCCAGGTGGTTTAAATGACATGATATTTAGGAAATCACATGCAAAATGGTGGTCAGCAGGCTGTGTAGCAGAGTCCTGCAGTGTGGACTGAAGGGTGATTGTAGGTGGTACTTGGATGTCAGAGTCCATAGCAGTGAGTTAGAGTGGGGAAGCCACTCCCTTTCCAGTCAGTTCTTTCTCACCTCTTCTGGACACCACAAGAAGTTGAGGTTGGTTCCTTGTGAGTCCTCAACATATCTCTAGCACTCCAACCTCCATTTCCAATGGAGAGAGCCAGGTCTCAAGCTTGGGGAGGTGGAATCTGATACCATTGTTCTCTTGACATGGAATTTGTTTTCCCAGCCAAGGTCTCTCAATGGCAAGCGATGGCAAGTGATCTCAGCTTCCCATTTCTGGTGGTGATAAAATTTCCTTTAACAATGAATCCATTTCTGTTTTTTTGTTGTTTTTTTTTAATTAGTTTGTAAAAATATGGAAGTGAAAAAGTGCACAATCCAGAAATGCTCAAATGACCCAAGTTTGGGAAGCACTTTTCTGTAGAATAAGTTTTCTGGGTTAATCCTATGAACCAGAATAATGAAAGGCAGTTTCTGCCTTCAAAGAGTGCACAATTCACATCCAATAGCAACATGAATAAAATGACAGAACACAATCAAATAGCAAGTAATTTGTTACAGATGCAAATCCTGTAAAAGTTAACATTGTGGGCAAAAGGGGCAGTGCCTTAGACTAGGGGAGAAGAGGTGTGCAGAATCATGGCGGGAGTGGGTTTTGATCCAGTCCAGCATCAGTGGGGCCTGGGGATATTAAGGAATACGGTGGAAAAGGAAGGGTAGGAAGCGGGTCGTCTTGCCTCTTTAAGCACCACCTTTGCAGGGCGCAGCAGTCCTTATGGACTGTCTAAGCAGAGCCCCCAGGCTGGGCTTGAGATGGGGGCCCTGCAGTCGGAAGGGCAGCTGGGAAGCAGATGCCATCACCCCAGTGCGGGCTGGTCCCTAACAAGGCAGAGCCAGGGAAGGGGCCAAGTGTGCAGAGGGCAAGCAACGAGCTCATGAGCCAAAGCCACTCGGCAACGTGACTGAGAGTTAAACCCTCACCGAGGGACAGAGTGAGAACTGACCCTGGAAGGCAAGAGGTTAAATGGTCTGTCAGACACATGAAAAGGAATCAGAGCTCCAGCATCTCCTACCGCTTCCTGCTAGGAAGGAATTTGTGGCCAATGGAAGAAAGTGGGAAGGAGTATTTTTCCTTGCAGGGAGCATTTGTGTGGAGAGCTCTGTCCCAGTGGGGCCCTTATCAGGCTGAAGTTCCACCTGTGAGGTCCGCCATCTGTCTGATCTTGTTTCCGAAGGAGCCTTTTTAACTCACAGGGAGCTGCTGGAGGGAAGTGGCTGTGACAGGACATGTTTGCACATGGAGGGGCAATTACGAGTAAAAGGCGTGACCACAAAATGCACGTGCTGGTTCCAAAATGGAAAAATAGGAAGCCAGGGGCCTGGGGCACCACTGTCCAGAACGAATGGGATCCATGAAAAGTCACAATATTGAAGCTGCCAGCAACAGGAGAAATAGGGAAAGGGAAACATTTCTATTGCAAAGACTAGGAATGATTCCATCTTAGCGAAAGCCATTTCCCTTTTCAGCTTTAAATTTGGTAGCCAGGATTTTATATTTTACTGCAAACGACATAAGAAAATTCGAAGCATAACACTCAATCATACTCTCTGCCTTGCTAGCTGCCTCTTGATCTCATTAGAGGCATCTGCTTTCAGTGGTGGTAATTAAATGTCCCGCGTGCTTTAGCAGTGTACAGCAGGCAATTCTAATATTTACAGAAGATGCGTTCTTCTGCTCTAAAAAGCAAATATGAAATGGATATTAGAGTCTACAAAAGTGACAGTGACAGTCATCATGAACTGCAGCTCCTTCCATCCCGCAGACCACGCTGAGAGCATGTGACGGTGCCGCACAGGAAACGCTTCACCGTGGAGCCCTTTCAGCTTAAGATCCACAAGCACCGCCACAGCAGAATCACCCCCGTCGCGAGGTCTGAGTGTGGTGCAGAAGCAGCTTCCCCAGACGTTCCCGACAGGAGCTTTAAATGAGACGTTTGCCTTTCTGGTTAATAACAGAACCGAGCAGGCCTCGCTAACACCATGCCCAGACGTAAGCTTTTAAAATCATTCCTTTTCCCTGAGCATAAAACCGCTTCTCCATCTGCCCTATGAAAACAGGAGACAAATAAACATTTATTCAACCTCATCCCTGCCACAGCCATTGTCCTTGAGGAAAAGATTATAAACTATCTTGGCTGTGGATTCAACAAAAATATCTATGGCATGAAACCGACAGTTGCCAGAGCTAATGGGAGACAGGAATAAAACCTGCAAATGGGTTCACACCTGGTTAATTTTATCAGAAGAGCTGATAACACACATGCAGGAAAAAGATCACAAATGGTGGCTCTGTTGGCAGATGGCTTTCACAGGCAGGGTGATCAGCTCGCACCCAGCCAGCAGGGTGGGCATGGGGCGGGGGCGCTCCAGAGGTCTCTGAACTTACTCTTTGCTTTTACTTTCCATGTCCTTGTCCTTTTGGCCTGGCTGCCTGCCTTAGAGTCCCTCATTGTCACCTTTAATCCATCCAGTGAGCTTTTCACTGTGCACTGTGGTCACAATGGGCAGCTACAGGCTGAACCTGACCCTCTTCCACCTCAAAAGGGTCCCTCGGCAAGTCTTTCCAGGTCCTTGCACCCATGGTGCAGTTGTGAGGGAGAAGGGAGCTGTGCATGGGAAGCGCTGTGGGCAGGACATGGCACGAGGCAGGTGCTCTGAAAATAGGGTGCAAACCAGGATGGGATGGGAGGGAGAGGGGTGCTCTTTGTGGTTACACTGAGGTGACAGGTGTATCAGCGAGGGCTCTCCAGAGACACCAACCCAATATACACGTGTGTGCAGTTGTGTGTGCATGTGTGTAAAGCGATTTATTATAAGGAATTGGCTTACACAACTATGGGGGCTGGCAAGTCCAAGCTCCAGAGTGCAGGCCACAGGCTGGAAACATCTATAAAGGTGAGGCTGAAGTCCTGAGGCCAAATTCTCCAAGGGAAACTGGCAGGTGGGAAGTTCCAGCCAGTGTCAAAGTTGAAGTCGCAAGGCAGAAATTCTGCTGCCGGCACCCTCCGTTCTTGCTGTTCAGGGGTGAGGCCCGCCCAGGCTATGGGGTCATCGCCTCTACTTAAAGTCAACTGAGGGTAGATACTAATCCATCTACAGAATACCTCCATAGCAACAACTAGGCCAGTGTTTGACCAAACAACTGGGCACCACAACCAACCAGGTGGACACGTAAAATATTAACCTTCACAACAGGCAGAAACTGGGTGTTGCCTCTCTGTATAAACATTAGCTATCATCATCATCATCACCATCATCACTTCCTCACACCTCCCTGACCACCCCCAACCCCAACCCATCTCATACTCAGGAGACAACATTAACTCTAACTTTAGAGGGAAAACAGAAGCCATCTGTCTGGAAGGTGCTCGGCATCTGCCTACAGCCTGCTTGCCTTCCCTCCTGCCCCAAGAGAGGGGGCTTCTCCTCCCAAAGTCCTGCTCAGCCCCCTCTCGCCTCCTTCACCCTGGTCCAGGCCTCTACCTGGCCTCGTCTAGCTTAGGATGTGGACGCTGAGGACATAGTGGCCAAAAGCAAATTCTGCCACCTCTGAGATACGTGACCTTGGCATTACTTAACCTCTGTCTGTGCGTTTCCTAATTTTTTAAATGTAGATAGCAGCAGAAACTGCCTTGTGGAGTGAAAGGAGTGCTGAAGATACCCTTTGGTTCAAGTATTTGGAATAGTGCCTGGGTACAGTAACTGCTCAATAAACGTGAGCTACTCTCAGTATTATTTCATCCCAATGAGCCTCTCTGGCTCCCTTCTTATTCCCTCAAGTCCTCCCAGGAATTCTTTTATGAAATACTCTGCCCAGTCCCATGAGGCAGCTTTTGCTAATTATCTGAATTAAGAGGACTGGGTAGCTACAACATGCCTGGTGTTGGGCTAAGTGCTAGGGAGACACTTGAGGGCTGAATTGATAGAGGTTCCTGGCCTTGTGGTGGGGCAAGGGGAACAGATATTAAGCAAATGAACATGTAATCTACTTACTAATAGGTCCAGAGGGACGCTGTGAGCACTGGGCGGTGGATCCAGAGAGTGACAATCAACTGCAACTCGAAGGATGAGTAGAGTTGGCTAGATGAAGAGGGAAAGGTAACTCTTCCCAGAAGGCACCACCAGGAAATGCAAAGAACCTGGGATGGGAAAGACCTTGGTCCATTCAGTAAACTAAGAGAAGGACGGAGGGGCAAAAGCTGAGTGAGCGAGCAGGGAGCAGAAGGAAAGGACAGTGCTGTTCCTAAGTCCCATCCTCGTTGCCAGCTCAGGGGCTCCTGGATGAAAGCAGCATTGGGTGGTGGCCCACTGAGGCAGATTAAGCTGTGCCAGGCCAGACAGGGTGGTTGAGGGGAAGCTGGTGCTGTGGCCTGGGAGGAGGGAGCCACAAGTCTTGCCTGAACTGCTTGGACTTGGACAATGGGCCCTGAGAGGCAGCTGTGATGACCCATCCATCCATCTCGAGTCCTCCGCAGGAAGGGGGGTGGGATGATAACAGTTTAAATTTCTTATTAACCCTCATGGTTCAGGGCTCAGAGAAACTGAGTTGATTCAGAAAAATAAAGAAATATGGCATCATTTACACCTGTCAGGGAGAAAACTCTACCCCTCCCATGAAACTGTCTCTGCTCCCATGTTATGTGTTCCCAAAAGACACCTTCAAGTCCTAACCCCTGGACCTGTGAATGTGAATTTATTTGGAAATAGGATCTTTGAAGAGGTTATTAGTGCAGATGAGGCCAAATCAACATGGTTGGTAACTTTTTAAGGGGAGAAAATGTGGACACAGTCAGAGAGAGACAGAGAGTAAGTTAACCATGTGATGAGCTAAGCCAACACACACCAAGGAACCAACATCTCCATTTCAGACTTCTGGCCTCCAGGACCATGAGACAATGAATATCTGTGCTCAAGCCACCTGGCTGCAGCAGCCCTGGCAAACTCGGGCACCCCACCTGGCGGGTCACCTGTCTCCTGAGCACACCACATCCATTCCTGTTTCTGAGCCTTTGCCCCTGTCATCTGTCTCCTGGTAATTCTCCCTCATCCTAGTAACTTCCCAAACTCTTTAGGGTCCAACTCAATCCTTTGGAGTCCTTCTCAAATTCATGTCTTTTGCAAAACGTTTTTTGCCCATTCCATTCCACATTAACTTCTCTAGTCACTAAAAGTGTGGTTCACCTCATTTCAACATTTAATCCTAAAACACATTATATCCACCCCCAGGCAGTCAGCATGTATCTTCTCATTTCCTACAGAGAGGGCTGGAGACATCATAGGAACTCAAAAAACATAGGCCCAATTTTTCAGAAACCACAGCTGAACGATCCACCATATTATTTCTATGGAATGCAGGGAACAAAACCTTGAAGGTTCTTTCTAATCTTATTCATTCATTCATTCACACAGCCATTCATTTATTCACTCAACAAATATTATTTGGGCATATATTATGCTCCAGGCACTGTCTGCAAAGTGTTTTGGATAAGAAGAGGCAGTTTCAACTGAAGAGAAATACTAAATAAGTTTTTTTTCCTCCAATGGAGTGTTTTGTGCAACCACTTCTAGCTGTAATTTCTCAGGAGTCTTTGGCTGCAGATCTGAGTTGGTCAAGAGTGTTAGGATTATTTCGTGGGTGTGCCCTGGGGGTCCCACAGAATGTGGCAGCACTTGGGCCCCATACTTGCCAGCCTGCTCTAAAGCATCTCCCACTACACAGTTCATTTCCCATCTCTGCAGATGTCAAGAGAGGAACCTGGCTGGCGAGGCCCAGAGGCGTGGCCCTGGGCGGTCTCTGTGCTAAGACAGGAACAGCAGGATTAGAAAAGCCTTAGGAAATCTTCTCAATAAGGCAGCTCCATCCTGCGTCTGCAGATACAACCCCCTCCGTTCAAATGTTTCTTCCTGCTTGCCTCCCCATCTTCCTAAACAGTTTCCCTCAATTACATTCTTTGTAAACACACAATTCCCCTGATGGCCCCTAGTGCTCTCCTGGCCTCTGCCTAGTGTAAATATTTAGTAGTCTTTATTTAGTACCCGCCATTGTGTATCCTGTAGTCATACATAGTATGTCTTATTAATGCATAGTTTGTCAAAAATGCCTGTGGCAAAAGGCTCATTTTGGGTCCTGGAAAATCTAGCTCTTTGTATACACTTATTTCCCAAATAATACATGTTTATGGCAGAAAATACATAAACTGTAGATAAACAAAGGAAAACATGATCCCTGGGCCCACCACCCAAGAGTGAATCATTATTGGAAAAAACTCTGGGAGGCTATTTAACAGAATGCAATGGAAAAAACTGCTAATTCATATCATTTAAGAAATACATTTCTCAATTAACAATGAAGCATAATTCTCTCCTCATAAACTGTTTTTGCACATATTTGATAATTCCTTAGAATAAATGTCTAAAAGTAGAAGTTTGGGGTAAAAAAGGTATACAGTTTTTTTTAAATTAATTATTTTTTTAAAAAGAAACTTTAGATTACATAAATGTTACGTTAAAAATACAGGGGATTCCCATATGCCCCCTCCCTCCCGCTCCCACACTTTCCCACATTAGCAGCATCCTTCATTAGTGTGGTACATTTGTTACAATTGATGAACACATATTGAAGCATTGCCCACTAACCGTGGATTATAGTTTACATTATAGTTTACACTCTGTCCTGCACAATTTTGTAAGTTATGACAAACTATGTAATGGCCTCTATCTGTCATTGCAACATCATGTAGGACAATTCCAATGTCCTGAAAATGCCCCCTTATTACACCTATTTTTCCCTCTCCCTCCCCTCAGAACCTCCAGTGGCCACTGCTTCCACATCAATGATAAAAGTTCTTCCATTGCCAGAATAACAATGAGTCTATAGTAGAATAATAGTAAGTCTACTTTAGTCTGTTGTTCATTCCCCAGTCTTGATGATTTGGGGATGGTGAGGTCCACGGTCCACTCTGCCTCTAATTGAGAGGGAGCTTAGATCCCATGGGGAAGATGGATGGAACTATCTTGCTTGCAGTTGCAGAATCTCTCTGTTCCTTGGGAGGGGTGCTGTCCATCATCATTTTTGAGACCAGATCTGTTGTCTTGTATGTACAGTGACATTTTCTTCCATATAATCTCCCAGTGTCTTGCTTTTTTTCCCATTTTATCTTCAAAGAAGCTTTAGGTTACAGAAAAGTCATGTTCAAGAATATAGGGGATTCCCATATACCCAACGCCCTCCCCCTTTTCCCCTCTTCCCTATTAATAACATTTTACATGTGGATGATATATTTGTTACAATTGATGTACAAATATTGAAGCATTGCTACTAACCATAGCCAATGGTTTACATTATGATTGACATTTTGGACCATACACTTTTATAAATTTTGACGAAATTTCAAATGGCCTGTATCCGTTATTGCAAGATCATGCAGAACAATTCTAATGCCCTAAAAATGCCCTATGTTCCATCTATTCTATTCTTCCCTCTTCCCCTCGGGACCTATGGTGACCACTATGTTTCACTTTTTGAAGAATAAGAGTCATAGTTACTTGCAATAATATTGAGGGTTTGGTATATTGGTCTGTTTCTTTTATTAGGCACTGCCTATGTTCTCAGGAGACCCTTGCCCCTCTATTTGAGAACATAGCAGGACTCCCCAGGATGGGAGTTTAATACTTTCTTGTTCATTGTGTGGGTCTGCACCCACTGATATAACACACTATGACAAGGTGAACACTTACATAATCCACAGAAGCCTGCCCCAGGTGCACCCTGTCCTGTATGTACCCCCCCACATCCAACACCCTATACCTGTAACCCACACCTAGCCATATTTGCCAAAATATGTAGTTTTAACCACAGACCTGCAAATCCCCGGAGTTCATCTGCTCCGACCCTCCCCCCCAGTTCCATGGATAATCCAACTCAAATCCCCCATCCGACCCCCTCACAGACCAGAGCTGCCGAACCCAAAAGCATCACTGCACCACTATCATGCCCTTTCACTGCATTCCTTCTTACAGCTGAGTAATATTCCATTGTATGTATATACCACAATTTGCTTATCCATTCATCTGTTGATGGACATTTGGGTTGCTTCCAACTTTTGGCAATAGTGAATAATACCGCTATGAACATTGGTGTGCATATATCTGTTCGTGTCCCAGCTTTCAGTTCTTCTGGATATATATCCAGCAGTGGGGTTGCTGGATCATATGACAGTTCTATAGTTAGCTTCCTGAGGAACCACCAAACTGTCCTCCACAATGGCTGCACCATTTTACATTCCCACCAGCAGGAGATAAGGATTCCCATCCTCCACATCCTCTCCAACACTTGTAGTCCTGTTTTCTTAATAGCCACCAGTCTAATGGGTGTAAGATGATATCTCATTGTAGTTTTGATTTGCTTTTCCCTAATAGCTAGTGACGTTGAGCATCTTTCATGTGCTTTTTAGCCATTTGTATTTCTTCCTTGGAGAAGTGTCTATTCAAATCACTTGTCCATTTTTTAAATGAGTTGCTTGTCTTTTTATTTTCAAGATGTAGGATTTCTTTATATATGCTGGATATTAGGCCCCTATCAGATAGATGGTTACCAAATATTTTCTTTCATTGAGTAGGTTGTCTTTTAACTTTCTTGACAAAATCCTTTGAGGTGCAAACTTTTAATTTTGAGGAGGTTCCTTTCATCTATTTTTTCTTTTGTTGCTCATGCTCTGGGTGCAAAGTTTATGAAACCATTTCCTATGACAAGATCTTGTAGATGCTTCCCTATATCATCTTCCAGGAGATTTATGGTCTTGGCTCTTATATTTAGATCTTTGACACATCTTGAGTTAATTTTTGAATAGGGCATGAGATGGTGATCCTCTCCCATTCTTTCAGATATGGATATCCAGTTCTCCAAGCATCATTTTTTGAAGAGGCCATTTTCTCCCAGTTGTGTGGGCTTGGGGCCTTGTCAAATATCAGTTGACTGTGTATGCGAGGATCTATATCAGAACTCTTAGTTCTGTTTCATTGGTCAGTATGTCTATCCTTGTGCCAATACCTCCAATTTCGTTTTTCTTTTTCAGTATGTCTTTGGCTATTTGGGGCCCCTTGCCGTTCCAGATAAATTTCGTAGTTAGCTTTTCCAATTCAGTAAAAAACGCTGTGGTAATTTTTATTGGGATTGTATTAAATCTGTAAATCAGTTTGGATAGGATAGACATGTTAATGATGTTAAATCTTTCTATCCATGAACAGGGACTATTCTTCCATTTATTTAGTTCTTCTTTGATTTCCTTTAACAATGTTGTGTAGTTTTTTGCGTACAAGTCCTTTACATCTTTAGTTAAGTTTATTCCTAGGTATTTGATTCTTTTAGTTGCTATTGTAAATGGAATTTTTTTCTCTATTTCTTCCTCAGATTGCTCATTATTGGTGTACAGAAATGCTACTGATTTTTGTGCATTGATCTTATATCTACCACTTTACTGAACTCATTTATAACCTTTAGAGGCTTTGTTGTAGAATTCTCAGGGATTTATATGTATAAGATCATGTCATCTACAAATAGTGAAATTTTTACTTCTTCTTTTCCAATTTGGATGCCTTTTATATCTTTTTCTTGCCTAGGTGCTCAAGCAAGTACTTCTAAAACAATTTAACAATGTTAAATATGAGCGGTGACAGTGGGCATCCTTGCCTTGTTCCAGATCTTAGAGGGAAAGCTTTTAGCATTTCACCATTGAATATGATGTTAGCCATAGGTTTTTCATATATACCTTTTATCATGTTGAGGAAGTTTCCTTCTATTCCTATCTTTTGAAGTGTTTTTATCAGGAAAGGGTGCTGCATTTTGTCGAATGCTTTTTCTGCATCAATAGAGATGATCACGTGATTTTTTTCTTTCAATCTGTTAATGTGGTGTATTACATTGATTGATTTTCTTATGTTGAACCATCCTTGCATACCAGGGATGAAACCCACTTGGTCATGGTGTATAATTCATCTGATGTGTTGTTGAATATGATTAGTGAGTATTTTGTTGAGGATTTTAGCCTCTAGGCTCATTAGAGAGATTGGTCTATAGTTTTCCTTTCTTGTGGTGTCTTCTTTGTGTGGCTTTGGTATTAGGGTGATGTTGGCATCATAGACAATGTTCTCTCCACTTCTATTTTTTGGAAGAGTTTAAGCAGGATTGGTGTTAGTTCTTTCCAAAATGTTTGGTAGAATTCATCTGTGAAGCCATCTGATCCTGGGATCTTAGTTGGGAGGCTTTTGATGACTAATTCAATCTCATTACTTGTGATTGGCCTGTTGAGTTCATCAACTGTTGAGTTTCATCAGTGTAGGCTGCTTGTGTGCTTCTAGGAATTTGTCCATTTCATCGAAGTTATCCATCTTGCTGGCATAAAATTTTTCAAAGTATCCTCTTATGATACTCTTTATTTCTGTGTGGTCAGTGGTGATATCCCCTTCCTCGTTTCTTATTTTATGTATTTGCCACTTTTCTCTTCTTTCTTTGTTAGTCTAGCTAAGAATTTGCCAATTTTATTAATCTTCTCCAGATTTTGGTTTTGTTAATTTTTTCTAGTGCTTCTTATTTTCAATTTCATTTAGCTCTGCCCTAATCTTTATTTCCTTCTTTCTACTTGCTTTGGGATTAGTGTATTGTTCTTTTTCTAATTACTCCAGGTGTGCAGTTAGGTGTTTGATTTTAGCTCTTTCTTCTTTTTTAATATAGGCATTTACGGCTATCAATTTCCCTCTCAGCACTGCTTTTGCTGCATCCCATGGGTTTTGATATGTTGTTTTGTCACTTTCATTCATTTCAAGGTAGTTACTGATTTCTTTTGCAATTTCCTCCTTGACTCTCTGATTGTCTAAAATTGTATTGTTTAACTTCCATATCTTTGTGTCTAATCTGATTCTCTGCTCCTTACTGATTTCCAGCTGCATTCCACTGTGGTCAGAGAAATTACTTTGTATAATTTCAGTCTTTCTGAACTCATTGAGAGTTGTTCTGTGACCTAGCATGTGGTCTATCCTGGAGAATGATCCATATGCGCTCAAGAAGAATGTATATCCTGCTGTATTTGGATGTAATGTTCTGTATATGTCTATTAGGTCTAGATCCTCTAATGTATTATTCAGGGTCTCTGTTTCTTTATTGATCCTCTGTTGAGATGTTCTGTCTAATGGTGATAATGGTGTATTAAAGTCCCAACTAAAATTATAAAGGCATCTATTTCTCCACTTAGTTTTTCCAGTGTTTGCCTCATGTGGTATACAGTTTTTAAGTGCATTTTGCCACAAATTATCAAGTTGCCCTGCAGACCTTATCCTAATTATCACACCTGTCAGCTGTGAGGGATCTGATTTTCATCTCCTCGTTAATAAGCAGTATGACCATTTTTTTATACTCTTGCCAGACAGATGTAGATAATGCTATCTCATTATTCTAATTTTTTTTCTGTTTTTGTCAAGCACTGTATGTCAAGAGCATATTTTTCTGAGGCAAACTCTTTGAAAGAAGGGTGCCGGTTAAGGATATAAATAGAAATGGCAGCTGTTCTCTCATTAATTCAAGAACACACATTTATGGGTCATGTGTTGTATTCCAGGCAACATTCTATTCTTGCCTCCAAAACTAATAAATTAGTGATGAGCTTCGATTAAGAGATCAATGTTAAACTGAACCTGTGTTAAGCTGGGGTACTTGCAAAGACACTTATACTGTTCTAAAATTGTGACTTGAGAATGAGTGATTTGGCCAATTAATCGACTCAAGCAATATTTACTGGATGGTTGCTAGGTTCCAGACACTCTTCTAATGACGCTGCAATCTAGTTGGGGGAAAAGGATGATGTGCAAGTAAACAAATAAACAAAGAAGAAAACTCCGTACACCGATAAGCATTCAGAAGAAATGGAATAAGTGTCATGTGATGGCATGGAAGCGGGACTCTTATTTTCTTGTCAAGCATATGGTTGTTTTTGATGAATTTACTGAGCTGATGACTGAATTCAATAACTATATATAGAGAGAATACCTATTATGTTTTAGGGACGAAAGCAAACAAGACCTGGCCCCTTACCTAAAAGAGTTCCAAAGCATTTAAGGTGGTGAGGGTGGGGAGGAAATTGAAATTTAAGAATTACTTTAAAATTTCTTATCAGATGGCAATTTCTGTCGTTCCGGGCGCTTCCATCAGGCCTATGTACTCTGAATCTCGTTCACGACCCCGTGAAGCCATCAGGGCAGACTGTGCGGAGAAAGAAGCCCGGCCTCATGGAGGTTGTGCCCGGGTCACATCCTCGGTAAAGTGCCCAGCTGGCCTCACACAAGGCCTTCTGGTGCCAAGGCTCATGCTCTGGCCACTAGCCCCTCCCACTCAGGACAGGGTGAAGAACTGGGAGAAGAAAAAGCATTGTGGCGGAAGAAGGAGAGGTGAAATGGTCATCTGGTCAATTACACAAACTGAATCTGATCTTCAAGCCTCTATGCATAAAGCCAAAACAACCAGTCAATTTACCCAACTCAGACAGCCGGCCATGTCCTGGGAAAATAATCATTTAACCTATTATTTGGTGTTGAGTGCTTGAGCCTGGCTCTGCGTTTGTGTTTTCCTTTTCATCTTCCTCCAGTTACACTGGGGCTTGGAGCCACTGGGCTTCACGTCAGAACGTCTGGGGTAGACCTAATATTCTGTCATGTCTTCAACAGTGAAAAGATTCGATTTCTGTTTATTGTGCTCTTTCCTGTGGGAACAAAGACTAGTGTACTCTAAAATGTGGGGTGGGGGATTACCCTGCTGAAATGATGAAGCCAACGTACAGAGAAAAATGTAAAACCAGAGTGCCAGAGACCAAAAGCACAGTTTGGAAATCCTGAATGGATCGTTCTCATCCTTTGCAAGTCTCCCTGACTGCTGCCAAAGAGGTTTTCCTCTAGACATGCTCGAACAATCGTCAGCTTCTGTTTCGAACGCCATCGCTGAGCAGCTCAAGGCTTCTTCCTATTGCTTCTAAGTTTCTTAGGGAGACCACACATGCTTTGCACAGACCACTAGAGTGGAGTCCTGAGGATTTCCAGGTCAGACCAAGTCATGGATGACAGAAGACAAACACAAAACCAATCAATTGTGTCTCTTATTATCTCCATGGGCTTCATAAGAGAGTGGGGGCTGGGAAAAGAAGAGCGGAGTAGAAGAAAGTGAGGGAGAGGCAGGAGGGAGAGGGGTTGGGGGTGGGTGGAGGAGCAGAAAAGAATCGTGGTTTGAAGCCAGGGCTGTCTCATCTTCCACATGGGATTATAGCAACAGGTTCTGTGCAGAAGATTCAAAGTTACACGTTTTCCAAGTCTCCATATACTTGAACACTGTTTGTTTTCTAAAGAGTGTAGTTTATTGAATGTTCCGTAAATTATGTTATCTACGAAGAAGCCCACCATCAAATTCTGGCTTCCCGGATGGCTGTGAAATGACTGATTTTTATGTGGGAAAAATATGTACAATTTATGATTTGTTAACTTGGTCAACTAAAAAATATTATGGCTTTTGCTTTGAATGAAATTACATGAAGTCGCTTAGCCCATAAGCTCTGCCAGTGGTCTGTGTGTCGTAAGTAGCACTGCGTGTGACAAGGCTCCTGCCTCCTCCAGCTCCCACAGAAAGGGCAGGCGAGGCAATGCGGGCAACAAGGTTGGGAGCCACGTAGGCTTCTGTGCCATCCCCGCCTCCCTTCCAGCACGCTCCCTCCTCTCCTGCTAGCAGTGTCCCTGGTGATTTTGCAAGAGCTTGACTACCAATTGCAAGCTCTCCAATGATTGATGGGAAGAAATCATTTTAAAAGGGAACTTTATATAAAATGATCCAGGTTTGTAAAAAGTATCTGTGCTTAGGGATGAGACTACAGAAGTAAATGCACATAAAAAAAAAAAAGAATCCTCACACTGGAGTAATGAGCTGATTCTGCAATTCAGCAAACTTGCATGAAGCGTCTGCTGGGATTGAGCAAGGTGTTGGGTATCTCAGTGGTGTGGTTCACAGCCTGATAGCGGGGAAAGCGTTCAGTTGATAATCCCACACATAACTATAGAATTACTCATTGTGATAAGGGAAGGGGTTGAAAAAGGCCAGGCTCCTGTGCAAACACATGGCATCGATCCCCGACCTGCATGGGGTTGGGGTCCAGGATAGCTCCGTTGGGGAAGTGATATTGGAGCTGGAGTCTGAAGAATGTGTGGGACGGGAAAGAGGAAGCTTGATTGCCTGCCCTGAGCCAAAAGAGGAGCCACATGGTCCGGCTGAAGAGAGAGGGGTAGACTGTGGGAGACGTGGCTGGAGACCCTTCGGGAATTGACTCCTGACACAGCCCTGAGAGCTGAGCTGATTCGTCTTATGCCAGAGCAAGGAGAAGCTCCTGGAGCTTTGTGGGTATGGGGCCAGAGCCTGAGATGATGGAACATGGCCTTGGGCGATCTGCTTTTATCTTCAAAACTTTCCTTAAAACTTTTATAACACTGTTCCCAATAAAATTAGAATAATTAGGAATACTATATGACCATCATGAAATTTTACACAATCCAGTGGAGATCCACTAATTCAGTGCAATCCTTGGTAACTCCATTTTATACAGGAGGAAATTGGAATTCAGAAGTATTATCTGGCTTGTCCAGATTCTCAAGCCAGTGAGAGGAAGAGCTTGAGCTGGGAGCCCTGGTTTCTGAATGACAGTTCTCCACTGTCCTTCCTCACAATCCTTGACCTCCCGCCTGCACACCAAGTAACCACCACCTCATCCTGTGGAGTCTAAATATGCAGATGTGCATCCATTGTAGAGGTACCAACTGGGTGCATCTCCTCCTTAATGGGCAACATTCATGGATCTATGGAAAAGTTTGAGTCTGCAGCTAAAGAAAAATTTAGCAATACTTTTAGGTCATGTCTAATTATAATAAATTTTCCATTTCAAGTTGCAAAAATTGCTCAGACATTAATTTTAATAAACTTTTAAAAATCGATCTATAAAATTCAGCCAGGAGAGTAAACAAATAATAAGTACACAGCTTAGTGGATTTTCCCAAAATGAGCATGCTTTTTCTCAGCCCCTGGGTCTGGAAATAGAATATAGCCATGTCACAGAAGCCCCTCTCCTGTCCCCTCTCCAAAACTGCTCCATTCCTCTCCCCAAAGGAAGCCACTGTCTTGGCTTCTTCCGTCATACACTTTTTTTAAAAACCTATTTTGAACTTCATGTCAATGGAACCCATGGTATGTATTCTTTGTGTGTCTGACTTCTTTGTGAAATTCATCCATATTGTTGTATGTATACAGTAATCTATTTCTTTTCATTACTATATAGTATTCCATTGTATATGCATGTGTGTTCAAAATTTATTTTTCCATTGGATTTCCAGTTTTGGGATATCATGAAAAATAATGTCATGAACATGCTCGTACATGTCATTTAGTGCACAGGTATTCACATTCTGTTCACTAGGCGTGAACTTGATTGCTGTGTCACATGATGTGTGTGTGTTCTGCTTTAGTAAATACTTTTAAAAAGTGTCCATCCAAACTTCCTGTAGCTGTGTGTGAGTGTGCTGGTAGCTCCACATCCGCTCCATCACTTGGTATTTTCCATCTTTTCATTTCAGCTATTCTTTCATTTTAGTCATTGTGGTTTAATCTACATTTCCCTGAAGACTAACAAGGTTGAGTACCCTCGAAAGCTGCTCATTTGAAAATGCTTATACTTAAATTCTTGTTTATATCTCTTGATAAGAATTTCCCAATTTTCATGTAGCCCAATTTATCAAGGTATTCATGTTGTTATTTTTTGCACTCCCATATACCTGTAACAGTGGTCACCTAAACCCAAATCTCCCAATACACCACCCACAAATCACATCAGTCAACAAAGATAGCAAATAAAACTATTCATAACCCACACCTACAGCACAACCAGAAGACAGAGAATACCACAGACTTCAATTTACATGCAACTAGAAAAATAAACATTGAATTCAACCAGACCAACTCTGGAAGCCTATGCCAGAGCAGGGAGCCATGCGAAAACTGGACAGAAAAGAAGAGAATTCAGCAGGGCCCTAAGGTGGCTGAACACAGATAGCATCACCCAGAATAACCCAGAAAGGGCCTCCCATCCTTGGCGGGAGTGCTGAGGCCTGGTAAATATCACATCACTGACTGGGGTGTGGGGGGGTCAAAACAAAGGGGCTTGAGAGTGGAGAGGACCAGAGGTGCAGTCTTGGGTAGATACTGCTTCTGGGGGAGAGGGAAAACACAAAGGGAAGCTTTCCTTGGAGACTTGTTGGTGAAGCGAAAAAAGATTAAAACAAACAAACAAACAAAAAACAAGTGATAGAAGTTAAAGGATCTACAGAAACAGAAACAAAATACCCTTGGTAGAAACACCTGTTATTGTTGGTTCTGGACACTCAAATATACAAAATAAACAAAAAGGGACAGCCAACATCTATACAAATAGTCCTTAGTCTACTCGAAGTGAAAAATAAAACTTGTCAGCTGATGAAAATATTCTCCCGAAAGACAGTGGTAAAAGCATATTGTTTAGAAATCAGTAGGTAACTACCGGAAGAAAAAGTCAAAGGAGTTGAAATTGGTTGCATTTGGAAAGACTGACTTAAGAGGAGAGGAGGTAATTATTAAAAAGTTGGTAGCACTGTACAAATAACTTTTTTTCCTTCTGAGCCATTTGAGAAGCTGCCAAACTGATGTCTCATCAAGCTGGACCACTTTAGAGTGTGATTCCTACACACAGGGACATTCTGCTACATAACTACAATATAACCATCACAGTCAGATTACTCTACAACAGTTGATATGTCCCAAAACTGTCCTTTACGGCCAAAAGCTCCAGTTCAATCATGCATTGCATTTAATTGTCACGACTCTCTTAGTCTTTTGTCTGGAACAGTTTCTCAGCAATTAGTAAGTACTGGGGTGGGGAGAGACACTTTGAAATTATGTAATATCTTATTTCTCATTAAACTTTCAATTTGTAAATTTATTCATTCATATCATATGGACTCAAGAATTCTTATTTAATTCAATTTGATGCTCAAATTGTCCTCAATTTGGCCATTAGGAGCTCATTCATACAGGCTTATGTGTAGCTTGTGACGAGTCCCTGTGAGCACTTTCTTGCTTTCTGGTGCAAGCTGTTTCAGTCACATCGTGTGTTTTCCCTGGCTAGCCTGAAATAAACCATTTCTTCAAGAAACCCTGGCTCCTTTTAGCAAAAAATGGTATTTAGAAACCAAGGACTCAGTGCAGTGGTAGAGTGCTTATTGCTTTTGGGATGTCCTTGCACTTGGGGCTTCTAAGTGGTTAGTATCAAGGGGATCGATAGGTAGGTAGGTAGGTAGGTAGGTAGATAGGAAGATAGATATAGATTGATGACATATCTAGATATAGATATATCCATATATACCTATTTATATCTATCTATATCAATCTCTCTATAACTACCTACCTATCATTTATCTATACCCAACTGTTTTTCTATCACCTATCTTTATATCTTTATATCTATCTATCCATCTATCATCATCTATCTATTGAAAATGTGAACTCACCCCAATACTCAATACCTCAAATTCCAATCCAACAAACGGAGTTCATTGTAGTTTTCTCTTTTTCCATATTTGTAATTCCTTTCTCCAATATTAAGAAACCTGGATCCCATGATCTTTAATATATTCACATATTTTTAATTGATGCCCCTTTGTGTAATCAATCTTCCAGCTCCATCAGCACTGCGCCCCAGATGCTTTCCTTTCCTTTGCTTGGCACTGACTCCCCCATCTAACATGCTCCCCTCCCAGGCACTCTCCTCACCACACTTGGGCTCCAACACCCCAAGACAGTCCACCCTTTCGTGAGCCTGCCCTCTTCATCCTAGTTGGGCCTGGACACACCACAGTGGACCACCCCAAGGCAGGGGGCCTTTTTGCTTGGGCTCCAACTCCCCATGCTGGGCTGCTCCCACCCTTGGTGACTCCGTCCTCACCCACTTAGTGTCTAGCTCCCCTTGCTCACTGTCCCCCACTCCAGGCTGCTCTCTTCATCTTGATCTCACTCCACGCTGCAGTGCCTCTACATGTGGACATCCTCCTCACCCTCTCACACTCTGACTTCCCAAGCAGGCTGCTCCAATCATGGATAGCCTTCTTACCCTGCTAGGTCTCTGTCACCCATGCCTGTCTAGGATTTCTCATTTCCTGGTTATTATTTATTATTATTTTTGTTTACTCCCTGATTTTGCTGGAGCCTAATCTCCTGCTGCTTTCTAAGAAAAGGTGAATTGAAATTAATGTTTCAAGTTATTGCTTGTCTGAAAATGACTTTAATCAATTTAAAATGACTTTGATAATTTCACTAGGCATAGAATTTTGTCTTGAAAATATTTTTCCCTCAGAAATTTTTTTTTATTTTAAAGCTTACAACAGTTTAATATATCCAATTTCTCATTAAATTACAAGAAATAATTCACCTTGATAAAAAAAAAAAGAATAAGAACAAATCCACATTTATTGTGTTATAATCAAGTGTGGTCTTTCTTACTTTGCAAGTTTATTATCCTGCTTAATGGTTCTCACCTGGGGGTGAGCAGGGATACTGCTAACCATTCTACAACATATAAGACAGCCCCCCAACAACAAAGATTCACCTGGCCTATAATGTCAATAGTGCCATGAATTTTACTGTATGTAAATTTTCAAAATAGAATAAATAAACCACTAATGTGTGTGTGATTTAGATTGCCCAGAGATAACTTGTTCAGTAATAACAGAAGCCAGTTAAGGAAACCACATGTCAAGGATGGGAAGAGGCATCTGAAAAGGAGCAGTCAAAAAGGAAAGAAGACAAGAATAGAAATCACAGAGGCCAAGGTAGTTAGAGAGTCCCAAGAAGGATTAGCTGGTAAACCCTGTCAAATTGAACAAGGACTGAAGGTGCGCATTTAATTTCTGAGTTAGGAAGTCAAAGATGATCTTGGAAGGAATAATCAGAGAGGTAATAGAAGTTATATTAACATAACTATGTATTGAGGAGTAAATTGGAGGTAAGGAAGCAGAGGCAATAATGTGACCTATTGTTACAAGAAGTTGGATAGGAAGAAGAGAATAACATAAAACTAGGGCTGTGGGAGCAGAAGGCTGAGGAAAAAGAGATGTGCAAGTGTCTACCCTGATCAAGACGGCACAGTGAGGAGCTTCAGGTCTCTGTAGCCCCAAAGAAGCTTGTGAATGACCAGCAAGAACGGGCAGAAACGCCTTTCACAAAACTCTAGAGAACAGTTAAAGGCTTGCAGAAAAAGGGTGAGTGCCGAATTAAGAAAAAGGCTACTTAAAAGTGGTAGGATTTCCTGGTGCCCTAACTGGCCCCTGCATACCCTCAGCAGCTCAGCATGGAGCTGGCCCACTCGTCCAGTGCAGATCTGGTTCCGGATGAAGCAGATTAACCCTTGTGCACATACTGAGAGCATTTATGTCTGCACAGTCTGCCGGGTGGCAGTCTGATAGACAGACAAGACGCTAATTGCAGGCTCGTCGTCCCAGAACTTGGCCTCATGCAGAAGGCAGCTCAGCGAGCTCTTCACAGAGCGCGGCTGGAGAGTAGTCAAGCCGCTTCTCCCTCGGAAATCTGCAGGCATCGCTTCACTGTCTTCAAGCAGTCAGTGCTGCTGAGTGGTCTGATGCCATTCTGATTTTGATCCCTTTTTTGTAATCTGTACTTTTTCTGTTTAGAAGGCTTTAATTTCTCTTTAGGACTTGTATATCACAATTTCAAAATTTAATGATGGTATTCTTTGGTTTGGGTCAAGTTTTAATGTTTGATGTAAGTTCTTTCAAGCCAAAAACTCATCTATTTTATTCTGAGGACTTTCCTTATATTATTTCTTTAATAATTACACTGTCTAATCTGTTCTATTTGGAACTCCTATTATAAATCCTGGATTTCCTGGATTAATTATTTTATCTTTTTGTCTCTTTGTTGGAGAGTCCTCAACTATATCATCCATTTCAATTTTTTAAAGTTTTATGAAATTGTTAATTTCCCAGAACTCTTTCATTTCTCTATTTTTTAATTTTATATAACATTCTGTTCTTGTGTTGTGGATGCAATATCTTCTCATTTCTTTAAGAATATTTTTCACTTATTTTGTTCAAAAACATTCTTTTGGTCCTTATTCCATCTTTCCCTAGCTTTCTTTTTTTCATTCCTTTGCTTGATGGGTTTTCATGCCTTCAAGTTAGAAGCATCTTCAAATGTTGGTGACTCTTGCTGGTCATCCATATTTAAAGTGAGCACTGACAAGCCAGTAGGAAGTTCTGATGCACAAGTGGAGCTTGTTGGCTGGTGGGTTTCCTGTAGGCTGAGAGAGGCAAATTGGAGGTTTTTACTGTCAGTTTGTAAAGGTCTTTATTTGGGGGCATATACATGACTGCCAACATTTTGGAAGATATATTGGTGAAGAGAACTGGGGACCCCACTGCTAAGTATTACGATTTCCATTTAATTTCTTATTCTAGTCCTGAACCTCACCTGTGACTTCTGTGTTTGGGGCACCCAGGACCAGAGCCTTGCCGACATCTTCCTGGGGGAAGTAGGTACAGGTGTGCACGCGATAGGTGAGGGAACCTGGGGATCTGACCATTTCTTTCTATAGTGCTCCTGATTTCAATCCTGTAACTTATTACCACTAGCACCTCCTGGGGGCTGAGCTTCTTACGGGGTCTGCAGGGTGAACTGGGAAGTTACTTAGGGTTCTCCCCTCTGAGTTCCTTTAGGCTGTATCTCTTTTATCTGCTCCTCTCATCCCAAAATAGGTTGAAATCTCTTGTTTGTTGAGATTTCTTGTCCTCTGCTGTTTTCATTGGCAAAGTTGCACCTTAGATGTTTCTTCACTGACATTTTAGTGTAGTCTGGGAAAGAGAGGAGACAGATGGTGCTGTCAATGCACCATGTTTAAGCAGCAGTCTAGGAAGAGCTTTTTGAAATTAAACTTTAAGGTTGCAGAGAATTCACTAAGCGGGCAAGGACACAAGGGAGGAAATTTCATGGCAAAGGAAAGTGGCCCTTCATCCTTGGGCCTCACTCACTCTTCCTACTTCCCCTGTACCTCTGTACTTGGTTAAATGCTCCAAATCCCAGCCCACGTATCATTCTTTGTATCAGTCAGGAGGGCTGGGCTATGCTGCAGTAACAATCAGCCCCCAAATCTCAGTGGCTTAATACAAGAAAGGCTTGTTTCTCACTCCTGTTACGTGCCTAGGGTGGGCAAGAGTGGGGACTCTGCCTCGATCACCCAGGAACCCAGACTGAAGGAAGCTCCACCTTGACCCCTGATTCAAAGATCCCCCTGGCAAAGCAAGTCACACGTCCAGGTCTAAGTCAGAGAGAGTAGAGAAGTATAATCTTCCTTGTGCTTGAGAAAGGGAGAATATTCATGAATAGCACCATACGCCTAAGGGCAGAATTAAGGCACTGCACGAGTACTTTACACCATCACTATTCTAAGTGCTTACCATATTCACTCATACTTTTCGAGGTCCTCCTGGACACTGAACTCCTTGAAGGCAGGGCCTGGGTGTTCACGTGTCTCTAAGGACAGGTCTGGGAACAGTTCCAGAAGAGAGCAGGCACTCAAATGTGCTGAAAAAATAAACTTTTTCCTAACTTACTCAATCTCTTCCTTATCTGATGCTTTTACAGCATATATTCATAGCCTCAAATAAATTAGTCCTTCTGTTCCTGAATTTCCTTAAAAATAGACATCTCCTCTGAAATCATTTTGACTCCAGGGATACTAAAACAGCTAAGGAAGAGTGAGCACATGTAACTGGACACTTGACCAATAGAGTTAGGAAATGAAAATATGATCATCAGCAGACACGCTGTCAACTTCCTAACTGGAGGGTGCGGAGAATGTGCCTAACAAGTGGACCAGAGCAACCCTGCCTCTTCAGGGCGTGAAATGTCGATTGCATTGTGCTCACTTTATTTCCAGAAACACTGTGTGTGCTCTCCCCACTCACTGGTGTATCAAAATTTCAGGACAATGTACAAAATTTCACGATGACTTGGGTCATTTTTAAATGATGGTTGTGAGTCCCTTCAATTTGAAAACTGGTTGTTTTGCATTCTGAGGCTTTTTCTTACATTATTTCCTTGATAATTGCACTGCATAGATATTTCTACAAACACATAGTGACCTTTGCATTTTAATAAACTTTTGTTCTTTGGTAAATACAAAAGCCACATTTTCATGTTTCTTAAAAAGTATAAGCACATTCTGGAGGTGAGGACCTCCACAATTTTCCTTGTTGGTTGGCTCTCTTTATAACCGAAACAGCAAATGGCAGTGACTAAGGAGCTCTATTAAAAACGGTGAATTGTTAACAAGCAGCCTTCCTTCCCCACAACCCACTCCCTTGACCTACCTATTAAATTAGTACCTTGTTTGCACAGCAAAGACGGTGTCACCCCCCCAGCAGTCCGCTCTCAGTTCAAGTCCTGGTGGGATGCTACCTTCCTCCTCCGCCGGCTCTGGAGATTTGAGGCATCACGTGGCACGTGAGCCGCTACCTGCCTGGACCCCGCAAGCTCAGGGAGAGGAATGTGGCAGGGGTGCTCCTTACGATGTCCCCGAGTGCTGGCGTACACCCCGCAGTAACATTTTCTTTTCCTCTGTTCTCCTCAATTGCTGTGCAGTACAAAGGATGCATTCATGGAGGTGAATTCTAAATTCCGTCTGCCATCTGGCATCTGAGTAAATGGAAAGAAACTGGACCAGAAGGAGCCTCAGTTCCCTGGCACAGGTCACGTGGTTTCAGGCAAAGCCCGCGGCTGCTCCGGCCCCACAAACCGCAAAGGGCTTCGTAGAGCCTCTTGTCCTCTCACCCCATGGATTTTTCCTTGCACTTAAAAAAATCACTATTAAAGTAATATGTGCTTGGAAAATAAACTGTGTTAAACCTCCCAGCACTGAGTGCCTTTAACATTTTGGTCTATTTCCTTCTATTCATTCATTTTTTTTTTTTTCTGGCGCGCTCCCTCTTCTTCCTCTTCTCTTCCTCTAGATGTGTATATACACAAAAATAGAAGTCAGAGTGTAATATTATTTTGAATTTCATTTTTAAGCTTAATTGTTTCTCACAAACATTTTCTCATGCAATTAAAATTTTTTTTGAAAAATCAATTTTATTGATTGGGTAGTATTCCATTATATGGATGTAGTATATAGTCTTTAAATAAAATAATCTTTGTGCATGTAAAGATCTCCCGTGTTTTATTTTTATAACTTAAGAAACAATATACCTCCTTGTGTATAAATATTCTGTACATCTCTGATCTTTGCTGAGGATAATTTACTTGAAGGAGAACCACAGTTTAAAGGATCTGAATTTTTCCAGGGTTTAGATGCCTTCAAGAAAATTCTGTGCTAATTTACATTCTGCCAGCAAGAAAGGAGAATGTCTGTTTCCTTGAACTCTCTCCATTAAGCAGTCTGATAATTTTAATAAAGTCTTTGTCACTTTTATTCGTGTAAGGCAGAGTCTCACTGTTCTAATTTGTATTTCTTTGATTACTAGTAAAGCTAACATTTCTTAATAATTATTTTTCTTAATTACAAAAGCAACACATGATAATTGTAAAATATTCAAACATTAAACCCTTTGAACTAGAATACCCAGCTTTTAAGTAAACACTTTCTGTGATCTCACACTTCTAAATTAATTGTAATTTAATAGCATGGGAGTTACTCTTTCAGACTTCTTTTCCTCCAAAGAATGTGATCTGGGTTTTGCTTTCTGGATCTAAAGTTTATTAAACCCATTTTTCCTAAATAGAGACAAATTTCTCCCCAAGAGGATCACTGGTGCCAGTTGTCAACATAGCAATTTATGTTACTCAATTATATTTTCTATTTTTGTTTCAGATATTATTTCTTTTAAAAGATATAATGTTACTCATGTAGTTGAGGTTTCCTTTGTATCCCCTACAAGCATGTTTAGCTCTGAGTTGTGCATAATTGTATTGTAGTATCCTACTGCATGAATGTGGCAGAATGTATCCATGCCCTTGTGTGGGCATTTAGGCTTTTTCTAATTTTCTCTACTATAAATAATAATATAATGAACATCCGCATAAGTGAGGCTTTCCCTGTCTATGGTTACTGAAATATAGCCCATATACTGACTTATTGAAATGCAAGCTACATGCATCATAGATTTCGTTAGAAGAGGTGAACTGCCTTCCAGAGAAAATGCCTCAGTTTACATTCCCACCCTTCACAGAGCAAGGGAGTCCTTTTTGCTCCACATCTTCACCAACATCTGCTATTATTCTGTTTTTGCTTCTACAAAGCTTAGTTGTGCTTTTCAAATTTATTTCTTAAATCTACCTGAATTTATCATTGTGTATGATGCCAGTATATATTTAATTTCACATCCCCCTGTATAATGGTTCATTATTCTAGTACCAACATTCAGTAGTCTAGTCCCCCCTCCCCTTTTGATATAGCATTTTGGTAGAATAAATATATGTGGATTGGTTTCCAACCCTCTGCTCTTTTTGTTTTGTTGTTGTTTGGTTTGGTTTTTTAAATTTCTTTGG
>JAQZBX010011842.1:0-42095 GCA_029593785.1 Cabassous unicinctus
TTATGGACTTGTTTTCACTTACAGTCAATGGTAAATCAGTTGTGATACCTAACACTGTGAATGCAGTAGTTTCTTCAGTTGTGAAAATTAAGCCTGTTACTTCCTTAATTTCCTGCTTTGCATTTGTTCTCCCACTCAATGAAAAAACACTGCTTTTACCTAATGCTTTGTGTATGTAAGTGGTTCTTCACTTTGGAAAAACATGCAATTTATTCCTTTAATTGCCTGCTGCACAGTCCTTTCACTTACAGTCAATGTTAAAGCACTGGTTTTACCTAATGCTCTGTGAATGCAGTAGGTTATTCTGTTTTGAATTCTAATCAAGTAACTTATGTTAATTGCTGGTACTTATTCTCACTTACAATCAATGTCAAAACAGGGGGTTTACCTAACGCTTTATGAATTCAGGAGGTCCTTCACTTTTGAAAACTAAGCAAGTTACTTGTGTAATTGGCTGTTAAATCCTTTTTTTCACTTTCAATCGATGTCAAAATGCTGGTTTTACCTTATCCTTTTTAAAGCAGTAGTTTTTTCAGTCGTGAAAACTAAGCAAGTCATTTTTTCATTTGTTGCTATGCACTGGTTTTCACTTACAACCAATATCAATACCCTGGTTTTACTTAACGCTTTCTGAATGAAGGCGGTTCTTCAGTTTTCAAAAATTATGGAAGATACTTGTTTAATAGGATACTCTTCACTTGTTTTCACTGACAATGAATGTCAAAACCCTGCTTTTAGCTAATTCTCTGTAAATGAAGGAGGTAATTCCATTTTAAAAAATTAAGTAATGTACTTGTTTAAAAGGATTTTATTCACTTCTTACTTAAAATCAATGAAAAACATTTGTTTTATATAATGCTTTGTGAATGCAAGTGGTTCTTAAGTTTTGAAAACTAAGCAAGTTACTTGTTCAATTGCCTGCTTCACACTTCTTTTCACTTGCAATCCATGTCAAACCAGTGGTGATATATGAGATTCTGTGAGTGCAATCATTTCTTCACTTGTGAAAACCAAGCAAGTCCTTAATTGTCTGTTATGCACTTGTTTTCACATACAATAAATATCTAAACACTGGATTTACCTAATGTTCTGTTAATATAGGATGTTCTTTAGTTTTGAAACTTAAGCAAATTACTTATTTTTCCTGCTTTGTCACTTGTTTCACTTACACTCAATGTCAAATCACTGGTTTTATCTAATGCTCTGTGAATGCAGTGCATCTTTCATTTTTTAAAACTGTACAAGTGTTGATGTTCAGGAACTGGTTCATGAAAAGATGCCATGGATGAGAAAAAAATGAGACAAAAAGAAAAGATGAGAAATAACTGTGGTCAGGGGACCCTACATCCCCAAAGGGAGGAGAGCCCCACTACATAAAAATCCGTGACTTTTATTTAGCTTTAGAACAAAGAAAATATGTGTGCACATGTGCAAAGGCAATAGACACATGACAGTTTATACTTTACTAAGTTAAGCAACTTTTAAAGATAATGTCTCAGTTCTATTTACATTCCTGCATGTAGCAGACCTTGTAAATCTTTATCTAATATATACATGATACTCCCTTTGAAGCTCAAGATGTTTCCCCACCTGGCTCCTATCAGATCTTATCTCAGTGTCTTGAGACTAGGCACCTATTAGATCTTACCTCAGTGTCTTGAGATTACAGGCACATGTCTCATACATTCCAGCCTGTCTCCTACATTCCAGCCTGTATCCTATGTTCCAAGGCAGCCTGCTTTCTGTCAGTTGTCATGGCCTTTAACTGAAACTCCATTTCCTCCTTTTTTATTAATTAAATTTTTCTGTGAAGACTATAGGAACCATTATATAAGATGATACAAGGTGACCTCCTGTCACTGTTTTCTTCTTCCATAGGCTCTTGTGACTGTGCCTATCTTAGGTTGTCCTCCTCTGACAATCTTACCCATCATTGACTACCAGTCAAGTTTTTCAGCTCTTACATGGAAGGCAATTTCACTTATATTTTATACTTCTTCAGGTTCCTTATGTGAATATTTTTGTGCAGATAATTAGTATTAAAATCAAGGGGTTATTAGTATACTACTTTCTACTACAAACAATGTAAAATCAGATTTTCATGGCTGTTTCTTTACATAAATGCATTTATCTGATCTAATTTTTCATTTTTTCTCTGAATGTATGTCATTACTCCACCCTTGAAAATAGAAACAATTCAAATGCATATAACAATAATTCCTAATCCAATACAAAATTATATTTGAACTGTTTTTTGTTTCCACCAGTGAAACAGATGGATCATATTTAAATTTCCAGACAATTCATTTCAAAATTCTGCACCTGGGGTTTCTTTCTATTCATTTTGAGATATGTTCAATGCTTTATTTTGCAATTCTAAAATACCTAAAGAAATATTGTGCTTATATCCAACCAAATAATTTATTGCTTCTTCCCAATCATGTTCACTGTTATTATAAGACAAAAGATTAATAGAAAAAGAACTTTCACTCCAATCACATTTAAGAACTCTAAACAAGTTTAAATTATAGATTTTGTTACCAAAATATATCATAGTTGTTTCAAGATCATTCATACATTTATTCACTTCCATATCAATGTGAGACTGGCTATGCCACATCTCACTTGAATTTTTATGCCAGTCCTTAACATATTGTTGAGTCTGGACTCCTTGATGCAGGACTCTGTCAGTGACAGCTACAACAGTTACGATGCCTATCAGTCCAAAATTCCTGCTATTAAAAGTCCAACAGTCTTTTATTTCTTTTTAAAGAATGGTCAGGGAAATGCCACAGCAACTGGGATTCTGGAGAATGCTGCCAATGTCTGGTCACCCAAATTGGTAACCATAGTCCTTTTCTTCTTTTTGTGATAGAAAGAGTTTGATTTTGATACAAATATGAATTCTTAAGACATGTAAATAAAGAGCAATTGGAGCAGCTAACATTCCTTTCACCAAAAGTTACTTTTCCAATGATAACTATAGGATCTCATACACATACTGTAAGAAATTCAGTTTATTTTTTTTTAAAACTGGTAATATTAATTTTACTGCTTTGCCATTAAAAAATTAGGCCAGTTCCCAAAAATAATTTCCGCAAATAATTTTGAGTTTTGTTAAGTTTATTGTCCCATTGTTGTGGGATATGTTTTCCTTGATTTTTCCCATTTATTGAGCTGTTAGTAAATGATGTATTACCAAAATTCCAGAAAGAAGGATTACTGTCATTATTGATTATGGTTGAATTATTAATGAACCAAGATACAGTTGTGTTTTTAATAGTCTTTGGTATTCCTATAAAGGCCCAATCTTTTACAATTCCACAGGAATCAATAAAGAACACAACTTCTGGAAAACCATGACATATATGCCATTTGTCATTAAGTAATCTGTTTTGAGAGGGACATATAGGATTTACCATATTTTCTGATTTATATGGTAAAGAAGAAAAATGAGAATATAAATTTGCATTTGATTTTTTCTCTGTTGAAACTACACTGCAATTTTTAGGTTGCACGCACACAGAACCATATCCAATACAAAGAGTGTGATCTAAAAAGGGTAAAGTTAAATTTTCTTTAAATTTCCTTTGTTCTTTTGGCTTTAAGTGTAGCTGTATGTCTATAGGTCCCAGAAAATGATGAGATTGTTTAAGATAAATTGGTTAAGACTCATCATTCCAAGTTAACAGCTCCAGAAGAAGTGATTTGGGTGTATGCCCAATAAGTGTTATTATGATATGGTATCTTACCTTGACCTAATACTTTACCTATAATTAATCCAATGTGAAAACACCATGTCATAGTTTAAGTTTCAGCAGCATCTTCAAATCTAGGCTTGATTCTTCTGGAGGAGATCCACTGCTGTTCTCCTGTTTCTGTAATGATACAAGCAAAACCTTGGCCCCAGATCTTTACCTCACAGTTTTCCCAAATATTGTTTCATTTTTAATATATCAGTTGTCTGCATTTTTCATTTTCATTCTTTCTATTAACCTCCCATTGTCTTTCTGCTGCTGTGGCATTAGAAATTTGTTGTCTATTTGAAAATTTAAGGTAAGCAATGCTTTAGACAGTTTGTCTTTATTAGATTCTCCTCCATCTCCCCCTGTTAGTTTTGCAACATTAATTTAGTAAGTGATTGCTTTTCTCTACTATTCCTTGTCCTTGGGGGTTATATGGAAGTCCTGTAACATATTTAATATTTGAGTCTTTGCAAAATTTTTAAGATTGACGAAGATAGGCAGGCCCATCATCAGCTTTTAGCTGTGCCAGCAGGCCCATAACAGCAAAACAATATAATAAGTCAGAATGTACATGTGAGTCCTTTTCACCAGATTGAGCAGTTGCTCAAATAAAATTAGAAAATATAGCCACTGTCACATGTACATAATGAAGGTGGCCTACAGAGGGCAAATGTATAACATCCATTTGCCAAATTTCATTAGGATGCTCTCTATGGGATTTTGTTCCTGGAGAGAAAGTGGCAGCATTTATGGGCCCACAAGTAGGACATTGTCTAACAATCATTTCAATTTCTTTTACTGTTAAGTGGGGATATTTATGATGTAAGCCAGAAGCATTAGTTTCTGTGTTAGTTTATTTTTCTGTATAAGCAATAAGTTTATCTACCAAAACATATTGGGAAGCCATAGGGTCAGGAAGTTGAGAATGGGAATGAATAGGAGTAATGTAAATTGGATTAGATCATACACCAACAGTTTTTTGTAATTGTAGGAAAAGAACTTCTAATTCAGAAGCTGGAGTTATCTGAGCTATTTCTATATGATGAACATTGTGACAAATATAAAGAGATTGAGACACAATATTTAAAGCCTCAGAAACATCAGTTAGCAATTGAACAACAGCCATTTATTCTATCTTTTGGACATATGAATGAGGTGTTTCCCAAGATTTTGTAGTTGGGCCTCAGTAGTCTGCATTTCCATTACTTCTGCCATCAGTGTAATAAATGCAGCAGAGAGGGGTTGCTGTTTGACAACCGTAGGAAGAATCCATGAAGTATGTTTTAAAAGCTGTAAAAATTTTGAATTTGGGAAATGATTGTCAATTGTTCCAATAAAATCTGCTAAGGCCACTTGCCAAGAGTTACTGAACTGCCAGAGCTGAGAAAGCTCCTGCTTTGTAAGGTCCAGGATGATTTTATCAGATTCTCTAGCCATAAGCTTTCTCAGGTGAATATGGCCTTTTGATATTATTGTTGCAATTTTTTCAGGGTAAGTATGAAGTTTTTTTGTATCTTTGTTGAGTAAGAATATCCATGCTATTGTGCCCTCCTCTTGCCAAAGTATCCCAGTAAGGGAATGGCAAGATGGAAATATTAAAAGAGAAATTGGAGGATTCATATTTATCCATGTTAGTTGGCTATTTTGTACTCTTTTTTCAAGCATTTTTAACTCCTCTTTTTTTCTGGGCTTAAAATGTGAGGACTATTTAAGTCAGGGTCTCCTGTTAGAATATTGAAAAGATTAGTTAAAGCATAAGTTATAATTCCTAAAGTAGGCCATACCCAATTAATATCACCCAGTAATTTTTGAAAATCATTTAAAGTATGTATATTATCAGTTTGAAACTGGACCTTTTGTGGAGTTATAATATTTTTATTAATAGTATGGTCTAAATATTGAAAAGGAACCTGTTTTTGAATTTTTACTTCCGCTATTTGTAACCCATGTTGAGAAGAATTTCTTTAGCCAGCTGAAATGGTTGTTTGAGCTCAGAAGATTGCTCAGTTGCAAAAAGAATGTCATCCATATAATGAATAATTGTAGCATTAGGAAATTGTTTTCATAAAATTTGTAATGGAATGTGAACAATAGATTGACATAATGTAGGACTGTTCATCATTCCCTGAGGTAAAACTTTCCACTGATATCATTCAGTAGGAGCTGAATGATTAATAAAAGGAACAGTAAATGCAAATTTTCTCTATCATTTGGATTGAAAGGAATAGTAAAGAAATAATCTTTTAGATCAATAATAATAGTATGCCAATTTTGTGGGATCATAGTTGAGGATGGCAAACCAGGTTGTAAAGATCCCATATGTTGAATAGCTTTGTTAATTTCATGAAAATCAGTCAACATGCACCATTTGCCAGATTTATTTTTAATTACAAAAACTGGAGAATTCCATGGACTAGTAGAGGGTCAGTATGCCATGCCATTAACTGCTCCTGTACTAATTTTTTCAGTGCTTCCAATTTTTCTTTTGGAAGGGGCCACTGTTCAATGCAGATAGGTTTGGTTTTATCCATTTTAAAGGTAATTCAAAGCCTTTGTAACAGTAGCCCTTACTCTAAATTTGAATATCCTAGGCAATGATAGTCTCCAATAAGTCATGTCTCAGGTTGGGAAGGGGGAGCATATTGCATATCAGTAATAAGATGTTTAGCTGTATCAGAAATGCAGGGAATATTCAAATAAGCTCCCCATTTGTATAATGTCTCTTCCCATAAATTAAGTCTTACATCTGCAACATAAGGTTGCAGAGCAGACTTTTGTTCTTCTGAAATTTCTACCTTAAATATCTGAGTACTCTGATAAACATCTATTATTGTGCCAATGCCAGTGAAAACTGTAGGCACCTTTGGTAAAGTCCAAGCTTGTGGCCAGTATTGTTTAGCAATGATAGAGTCATCAGCCCCAATATCTACTAATCATAAAAATATCTCTCTATTTATTTTTATGGTAAATTCAGGCCTTTCATCCCCAATTGCTTTTTGCCAATAAACTTTATGCCCAGTGGAACCAAATCCCCCTGTACATTTTATACGTCAAGGTTGAGGTATACAATATGGTAATAAAAGAAGTTGAGCTATATGACCTCCTGATTCAATTTGATAGGGAGTTAAAGTTTGTAATAATAAACAAATTTCTCCATCAAAGTCAGAGTCAATGACCCCAATTCACACTAAAATCGCTTGGGTCTTAAGACTGCTATGGCCAATAATGAACCCTACATTGTTTTTTGGGATAGGCCCTTTAATTCCTGTCTTTATTTTTTGTATACCCAGTGAAGGAGTAATAAACTTAGTTTCAGCTGAAGGTAGATTGACAGCTGCACTGCCCTTGGTTGCTGCTTTAAGTTGTTACAGGCTGGAGTGAGCTGCTCCATTACTGACCAGGTAAATTTGAGATAGGCTGGGAAATGTGCTCATTTTGTTTGTCTGAGGGACTTGAGCAAGGCCCGCTTGCAAGTTTCCTGACTTATTAATGAGACTGCCATTTTTATGATATCTAGAATGCATTCATTGGCCCAGTGTAACCCTTTTCGGCATATTGGAAAGATACGAGTTGGTATTGATCTATTATTGCTGCCAGATGGAGGTCACACAAGTTTTGGCTTGGCAATCTTTTAAAATATGACTGGTTATCCCACATTTAAAGCAATTTAAAATATTAATCATAGGACTACATCCCTTTATAGCAGCTGCAAGAAAGTTCATGTTATATGTATTAGACCCAATGTCTTGACATGCCTTTATATAATCTTGTAAAATACCTCCATTGGCCTTTATCAGATGTAAAGCTTTTTTACACTCACTGTTAGCATTATCAAAAGCCAACACCTGAATAAGCATTTCTCTAAGATCAGATTGAGTTACTGTCTTGTTGACCACATCTGCCAGCCTCACTACAAATTCAACATAGGGTTCAGTATTTCCTTGAACAACTTTTAAAAATTATTGTAGAGCCTGCCCAGAGGTAGAGATTTGTCACCAGATGGCTAGGCAGCACCATCAAACTTGTACAAAGGCAATATCATCATATTGGGCTTTGCGAGGAACCACAGCCCATTGACATATTCCTAATATTTGTCCAGTTGTAATAGACATGGGTAGATATTGCTGTTGATTTCATTGTGTTACATATTAGCTCCATCAGCCCACCAAGTTTAAATTCTAAAATTCTGCTGAATTAAGAACAGCTCATGCAAACAAATCCCAATCCCAGGGTAATAATTTTTCTCCTTGTGTCATTCCTTGCACCAATCCTTGAGTATAAGGAGAATTTACACCATATTGAGTGCATGCTTGTTTTAACTCTTTGATAGTTTTAAAAAGAATAAGAGCATGCTCAAATTGTACACCCCCTTGGGGATTTTTAGCATCTAATGGTATTTGAATTACTGTTACTGGAAAAACAGAAAAAGTTGCATAGCCTCTGAATCTCCTTCTCTACTTCCCTGTGCTATGCTTTTCATAATTGAAGAGGAAGGTGCTGGCACAAAAACAGAAATTTTTTCAGGGTCATCAAATGTTGTAAAAATGGGTCAGTAGATGCCTTAAGAGGTGCAAACATGGGTTCAAAAAACAATAAATCATCTTTTGGAGCAGATGGCATATTGATCACTGGAAAAGTTGCATAAATCCCATTTTTCTTTTCTTTTTTTTAAGTAGAGGTGAGTTTACCTGTTTTTTGGCTGTTCATTAACTTTCTCACATATATTTTCATTAAAATCAACATCACCTTGTTCTGTTATCACTCCAGTGATAGCAGTACCCTGTTTAATGTCTTCATTTTCATCTGATTGTAATGATTCAATAGCAGCAGAAATAAGATTACACAAAGACCATACATGAAGGGGAATTATTTCTCCCTTTTGATAAGCCCTTTTTAAAGCTTTCATTACTAACTTCCATTGTTTCATGTTCAAAATATCCCACCCTTGTGGCTGGAACCAATAACAATGTTTCTGTATGAGAGAAAAATGTTCCTTTAAAGCTGAGTATTTAATAGTTACACCGGTGCTTTTTAGTAAAGTTTTTACACGCTAGAGTATAAAACTTATATTTTCTGTTTTCTTTTTCTTTAAAATTGCTCACAGGAACTCCTTGGTATGCTGCACACTGACTGAAAGAAATATTGCATTTTCAGTGCCCCACATTGGGCGCCAAATTTTGACGTACAGGAACTGTTTCCATGAAAACAGTGCTGAGGATGAGAAAAAATGAGACAAAGAGATGAGAAAGAAATAACTGGAATCTGAGGATCCTCCATCCAAAAGGAGAAGGGACCCATGGCATAAAACACGGTGGCTTTTATATATCTTTGGAACAAAGAAACTACATGTGTGCATGTGCATAGGCAATAGATACATGACAATTTCCACTTTACTAAGGTCAGAAAGTTTTAAAGATTAATGACTCACTTCTATTTACATTCCTGCATGTAACAGACCTTGTAAATCTCTATCTAACTTATACATGATACTCTCTTTGAAGCTCAGGATGTTTCCCCACCTGGCTCCTATCAGATTTTATCTCAGTGTCTTGAGACTAGAGGTACCAGTCTCCTACATTCCAGCTTGTGTCATACATTCCAGCCTGTCTCCTACATTCCACAGTGACCTGCTTTCTGTCAGTAGTCATGGCCTTTAATTGAAAATCCATCACGCAAGTTACTTGTTTAATTGGCTGCTATGCCCTTGTTTTCAGATACAATGTCAATATGCTGGTTTTACCTAATACATTGAAAATGCAGTTTATTCTTCAATTTGTGAAAACAATGCAAGTTACTTTTTCATTAGGTGATATGCACTTCTGTTCATTTACCATCAAAGAATAAACAATGGTTTTCCTAACACTTTTGAAATGCAGTAATTTCTTCACTTGGGAAAACTAAGCAATTTACTTCTTTAAAACAATGTAAATTATTAATATTAAGACTGCATCCCTTTATAGCAGCTACAAGAAGGTTCATGTTATATGTATTAGACCAAATGTCATGGCATGCCTTTATATAATCCTGTAAAGTACCTCCATTAGCCTTTATCAGATGTAAAGCCTTTTTACACTCACTGTTAGCATTATCAAATCCAACATCTGAATAAGCATTTCTTTAAGATCAGATTGAGTTACTGTTTTGTTGACTAAATCTTCCAGCCTCGCTAAAAGTTCAACATAAGTTTCAGCATTTCCTTGAACAACTTTTGAAAATGATTGCACAGCCTGTCCAGGGGTGGAGATTTGTCATCAGGTAGGTAGGCAGCACAATCAAACTTGTACAATGGAAATATCATCATATTGAGCTTGGTGAGGAACCACAGCCCATTGACCTATTCTTAATATTTGTTCAGTGGTAATAAGCACTGTTGGATTTTGCTGTTGATTTTGTTATGCTGCAATATTAGCTTCATCAGCCCACCAAGTTTTTTATTAAGAACATATCGAGCTAACAAATCCCAATCCCAGGTTATTAATCTGTCTCCTTGTGCCATTCCTTGCACCAATCCTTGAGTATAAAGAGAATTTACACCATATTGACTGCATGCTTGTTTTAATTCCTTGATAGTTTTAAAAGGAATAGGAGCATGCTCAAACTCTACACCCCCTTGGGGATTTTTAGAATCTACTGGTATTTGAGTTTCTGTTACTGGAAAAGCAGAAAAAAGTTGCATAGCCTCTGAGTCTCCTTCTCTACTTCCCTGTGCTATGCTTTTCATAATTGAAGAGGATGGTGCTGGCATGAAAAGAGAAACTTTGGGAGGGTCATCAAATGTTTTAAAAGATAGATCAGTAGATACCTTAAGAGGTGCAGATGTGGGTTCAAAAGACAATAAATCATCTTTAGGAGGAAATGGCATAGTGACCAGTGGAATATTTCCATAAACTCCCTTTTTCTTTTGTTCCCTTTTATTAGACATGAGTTTATCTGTTTTTGGCTGTTCATTTATTTTTCATATATATTTTCATTAAAATCAACATCACCTTTTTCTGCTTTCGGTCCAGAGATAGCAGTATCCTTTTTAATATCTTCATTTCATCTGAGTGTTATGGTTCAAGAATAGCAGAAATAAGATTACACAAAGACCATACATGAAGGGGAAGTATCTCTCCCTTTTGATAAGCCCTTTTTAAAGCTTTCATTACTAACTTCCATTGTTTCATGTTTGTAATATCCCACCCTTGTGGCTGAAACCAATAACAATGTTTCTGTATGAGAGAAAAAATTCCTTAAAAGCCGAGGATTTAATAGTTACACCGGTGCTTTTTAATAAAGTTTTTAACACTCTAGAGTATTATTCAAAGTTTGACTCCTGATTCTCCATAACCCTGAAGAATCCAAGGATGTGAGTTACCTTTTCTTTTTTCTTTTTCTTTAAAACTCCTCTCAGGAGCTCCTTGGTCTGTTGTGCACTGACTGAAAGAAAAATTGCATTTTCAGTGCCCCAAGTTGGGTTCCAAATGTTGACTTTCAGGAATGGGACCATGAAAATGGTGCCAAGGATGAGAAAAATGAGACAAATGGATGAGAAAGAAATAACTGGGATCTGGGGACTCTCCATCCAAAAGGATAAGAGACCCACTGCATAAAACACCTTGGCTTTTATTTAGCTTTAGAACAAAGAATAACTTGGGTACATGTGCCAAGGCAATAGACATGTGAGAGTTTACACTTTACTAAGGTCAGCAAGTTTTAAGGTTTATGGCTCAGTTCTTTTTACATTCCTGCATGTAGCAGACTTTGTAAATCTTTATCTAACTTATACATGATACTCTCTTTGAAGCTCAGGATGTTTCCCTACCTGGCTCCTATCAGATCTTATCTCAGTGTCTTGAGACTAGAGGTGCCTGTCTCCTGCATTCCAGCTGTATCCTACGTTCCAATGAAGCCTGCTTTCTCTCATTTGTCATGATATTTAATTGAAACTCCATCACACCAGTTACTTGTTTAATTTGTTGCTATGCACTTGCTTTCAGTTACAATGTCAGTATGCTGGTTTTACCTAATACACTGAGAATGTAGTTGATCCTTCAAATTGTGAAAACAATGAAAGTTACTTTTTCATTTGGTGCTATGCACTTCTGTTCATTTAAAAACAATGACAAAGCAATGGTTTACCTAACGCAGTAATGCAGTAATTTCTTCATTTGGGAAAACCAAGCAATTTACTTCTTTAAATGACTGCTGTGCTCTTGTTTTCACTTACTGTCAATGTCAAACCAGTTGTGAAAAATAACAGTGTGTGAATGCAATAGTTTCTTCAGTTGTGAAAGGTAAGCACTTTATTTCTTTAATTGGCTGCTATGCACTTGTTTTAGCTTATAACCATTGTCAAAACCAAGGTTTTACCTAACGCTCTGGTAATGCAGTAGTTTCTTCATTTGTAAAAACAAAGGAAGTTAATTCTTTAATTGGCTGCTATGCAATTCAATGTCAAAATACTGGTTTTACCTAATTTTCTGTGAATGCAAGATGTTCTTCCATTTTGAATTCCAAGCATGAAGTTTTATTTGCTGCTATACACTAGTTTTCACTTACAACCAATTGTCAAAACCATGGTTTTACCTAACACTCTCTGAATGGAGGTGCACCAATTTTCAAAAATTAAGCAAGGTATTTGTTTAATAGGATAGTATTCACTTCCTTGCACAAGAAATGAAAAACACTGGATTTAACTAAAGCTTTGTGAATCCAGGTGATGATTCCGTTTTGAAAACTAAACAAGTTATTCATTTAATTGTCTGCTTCACTCTTCTTTTCAGTTACAATCAATGTCAAAGCAGTGGTTTTACATAAGATTCTGTGAATGCAGTCATTTTATCACTTTTGAAAGCCAAGCAAGTCCTTGTTTAATTGGTTGCTATGCACTTGCTTTCACCTACAATAATTATCAAAACACTGGTTTTACCTAAGGCTCTGTGAATGTAAAAGGATCTTCAGCTTTGAAAACTAAGCAAATTACTGCTTTATTTGGCTGCTAGGCACTTCTTTTCACATATAATCAATGTCAAAACACTGATTTTTCCTAATGCTCTGTGAATGCAATAGGTTCTTCAGTTTTGAAAACTAAGCAATTCTTGTTAATTGGCTGCTATGATCTTGTTTCCAGTTACAATGTCAATATGCTGGTTTTACCTAATATGCTGTGAATGCAGTTGTTTCTTCAAGTTGTGAAAACTAAGCAAGTTACTTTTTCAGTGGGTGCTATGTACTTGTTTTCACTTACAATCAATGACAAAACAATGGTTTAAATAATGCTCTTGGAATGCAGTAGTTTCATCTGTTGAGAAAATTAAGCAAGTTACTTTTTCATTTGTTGCTATGCACTTGTTTTCACTCACATCCAATGTCAAAACCTGGTTTTACCTCATGCTCTGGGAATAAAGGATGTCCTTCAGTTTTTAAAATTAAGGAATATACTTGTTTAATTGGCTACTATTCACTTGTTTTCACTTAGAATCAATGTCAAAATGGTGGTTTTACCTAACTCTCTGCAAAAGAAAGGGTTCCTTCAGTAATGAAAGCTAGGCAGATTACTTCCTTAATTGGCTGCTTTGCATTTGTTCTCACTTACAATCAATGAAAAATACTGGCTTTACCAAATGCTTTGCGAATGTAACTGGTTCTTCAGTTTTGAAAACTAAGCCATTTAGTAGTTTAGTTGCCCGCTTCACACTTCTTTTCACTTACAATCAATGTCAAAGCAGTTGTTGTACCTAAGATTCTGTGAATTCAGTCATTTCTTCACTTGTGAAAATCAAGCATGCCCTGGTAAAATAGGCTGTTAGTCACTTGTTTTCACATACAATAAATATCAAAACACTGCATTTACCTAAAGCTCTGTGAATGTAAGAGGTTCTTCATTTGGGAAAACTAAGGAAGTTATTTCTATAGTTGGCTGCTTCACCTTTGTTTTATCTAACATTCAATATCAAACAATTGTTTCACCTAATTCTCTGAGAACGTCAGATGTTCTTCAGTTTTGAAAACTAAGCAAGTTGCCTGTGTAATTGTCTGCTACACACTTGTTTTCATTTACAGTCAATGTCAAAATGCTGGTTTTACCAAATGCTCTGGGAATCCAAGAGTTTCTTCAGTTTTGAATTCCAAGAAAGCAGTTTAACTTGCTGCTATGCACTTGTTTTCACTTACAACTAATGCCAAAACCCTGGTTTTACCTAACACACTGTGAAAGAAGGAGGTCCTACAATTTTCAAAAATTAGCAAGGTACTTGTTTAATAGGATACTATTCACGTCTTCTCGCTTACAATCAATGAAAAACACTGGTTTTACCTTTGTGATTGGAAGTGGATCTTCAGTTTTGAAAACTAGGCAAGTTACTGATTTAATTGCCTGCTACACACATTTTTTTCATTTACAATCAATGTCAAAATGGTGGTTTTACATAACAATTGTGAATACAAGAGTTCCTTCAATTGTGTAAACTAAGCATGTTACTTCCTTTATTGACTGCTTTGCACTTGATCTCACAATCAATGGAAAAACACTGGTTTTACCTAATGCTTTGTGAATGTAAGTGCTTCTTCTGTTTGGAAATCTATGTACATTGCTCATTTAATTGCCTGCTGCACTCTTCCTTTCACTTACAATCAATGTCAAAGCACTGTGTTTACCTAGTGCTCTGTGAATGTGGTAGGTTATTCTGTTTTGAATTCTAAGCAGATTGCTAGTGTTATTTGCTGGTATTTATTCTCACTTACAATCAATGCCAAAACAGTGGTTTTTCCTAATGCTCTATGAACACCGGAGGTCCTTCAGATTTGAAAACTAAGCAAGTTGCTTGTATAATTGGCTATTATGCCCTTCTTTTCACTTACAACAATGTCAAAATGCTGGTTTTACATAATAATTGTGAATGTAGTAGTTTTTCACTTGTGAAATCCAAGCAAGTTACCTTTTCATTTGTTGCTATGCACCTATTTACACTTGTGACCAATGTAAAAACCCTGGTTTTACCTACAGCTCTGTGAATGTAGGGGGTCATTCAGCTTTGAAAAATTAAGGAAGGTATTTGTTTAATTGTATACTATTCACTTTTTTTCACTTATAATCAATGAAAAAACACTCATTTTACCTAACACTTTGTGAATGTAAGTGGTTCTTCTGTTTTGAAAACTAATCAAGTTAGTTTAATTGTCTGATTCACACTTCTTTTCACTAAAAATCCATGTCAAAGTAGTGGTGATACATAAGATTCTGTGAATGCAGTCATTTGTTCACTTGTGAAAACCAAGCAAATCCTTTTCTAATTGGCTGCTATACACTTTTTTCACATCAAATAAATATAAAAACTGTTTTTACCTAATGCTCTGTGAATGCAATACATTCTTCAGTTTTCAAAATTAAACAAGTTACTTGTTTAATTGGCTGCTATCTACTAGTTTTCAGTTACCAGGTCAATATGCTGGTTTTTCCTAATATGCCAAGAATGCAGTTGTTCTTCAAGTTGTGAAAACTAAGCAAGTTACTTTTTCATTGGGGGCTATGCACTTATTTTCACTTACAATCAGTGACAAAACAATGGTTTACCTAACACTCTTGAAATACAGTAGTTACTTCAGTTAGGAAAAGTAAGCAATTTACTTCTTTAAAATGACCACTACAATCTTGTTATTGCCTACAGTCAATGACAAATCAGTTGTGATACCTAACAATCTATGAATGCAGTAGTTTCTTCTGTTGTGAATACTAAGAATTATGCTTCTTTAATTGGCTGTTATGTCCTTGTTTTAAATTACAACCAGTGTCAAAACCATGGTTTTACCTAATGTTCTGGGAATGCAGTAGTTTCTTCATTTGTGAAAACTAAGGAAGTTATTTCTTTAATTGGATGTTATGCACTTGTTTTCCCTTACATTCAATATCAAAAAAATTGTCCTAATGCTCTGTGAATGCAGGATGTTCTACAGTTTTGAAAAGTAAGCAGGTTGCTTGTTTAATTGCCTGCTGTACACTTATTTACACTTATAGTCAATGTCAAAACACTGGTATTACCTAATGCTCTGTGAAGGCAGTAGGTTATTCTGCTTTAAATTCTAAGCAACTTACTCGGGCTATTTGCTGGTGTTTATTCTCACTTACAATTAATTCCAAAACAGTGTTTTTACCTAATGGTGAATGAAGTCCTTCAGATTTCAAAACTAAGAAAGTGACTTGTATAATTGGCTGTTATGCACTTTTTTCACTTACAATAAGTGTCAAAATACAGGTTTTACCTAAAGCTCTGTGAATGCACCACGTTCTTCAAATTTCTATTCCAAGCAAGTTGTTTAATTTAATGCTATGCAGGTGTTTTCACTTACAACCAATGTCAAAACCCTGGTTTTACCTAACATTCTTTGAATGAAAGATGTTCTTCTACTTTCCAAAATTAAACAAAGTACATGTTTAATATGATACTATTCATTTCTTCTCACAATAATTGAAAGAAACACTGGTTTTACCTAATACTTTGTGAAGGTAAGTGGTGTTTCAGTTTCAAAAGCTAAGCAACTTACTCATTTAATTATCTGCTTCACTCTTCCTTTCACTGACAATCAATGTCAAAGCAGTGATGATATATAAGATTCCGTGAATGCAGTCATTTCTTCACTTATGAAAATCAAGCAAGTCCTTGTTTAATTGGCTGCTATGCAATTGTTTTCATGTACACTACATATAAAATACTGGTTTTGCCTAATTCTCTCTGAAGGTAAAAGGTTTTTCAGTTTTGAAGCTATGCAAATTACTTATCTAATGCTTGCTGAAGGTAAGTGGATCTTCAACTTGGAAAATTATGCAAATTACTCATTTCATTGCCTGCTGCCCACTTCTTTTCACTTGCAATCCATCTCAAAGCTCTTGTTTTACCTAATGCTCTGTGAATGTAGTAGGTTATTCTGAATTGAATTCTTAGCAACTTATTTGTGTTATTTGCTGGTATTTATTCTCACTTACAATCAATGCCAAAACAGTGGTTTTACCTAATGATCTATGAAGGTAGGAGGTCCTTCAGTTTTTAAAAGAGCAAGTTACTTATATAATTGGCTATTATACATTTGTTTTTCTTACAATGTCAAAATGTTGGTTTTACCAAATACTTGTGAATCCAGTGTTTTCTTCAGTTGTGAAAATTAAGCAAGTTACTTTTTCATTTGATGCTATGCACTTGTTTTTATTTACAACCAATGTCAAAACCCTGGTTTTATCTAGTGTTCTGTGAATGAAGGAGGTTTTTCCATTTTCAAAAATTAAGGAAAATATTCATTTAATAGGATAATATTCACTTGTTTCACTTACAATCAATGTCATAATAGTGGTTTTACCTAACTGTCTGTAAATGCAGCAGTCTCTTCAGTTGTGAAATCTTGACAAATTACTTCCTTAATTGGCTCCTTTGCACTTTTTCTCACTTACAACCAATGAAAAACACTCGTTTTACTTTGTGAATATAAGTGGTTTTTCAGTTTGAAAACTAAGCCATTTACTCTTTAATTACTGGCTTCACCCTTCTTATCTCTTTCAATTAATGTCAAAGCAGTGGTGAAACATAAGATTCTGTGAATGCAGTCATTTTTCACTTTGGAAAACAAGCAAGTCCTTGTTTTAGTGGCTGCTATGTACTTGTACACACATACATGAATATCAAAACACTGGTTTTACCTAACACTCTTGGAATGTAGTAGTTTCTTTAGTTGGGAAAACTAAACAATTTACTTCTTTAAATTAATGCTACACTCTTGTTTTCACTTACAGTCAATGGCAAATCAGTTGTGATACCAAAAATGGTGTGAATTCAGTAGTTTCTTCAGCTGTGGGAGATATGCACTTTACTTCTTTAATTGGTGGCTATACACTTTTTTCACTTACAACCATGGCTTTACCTAAAGTTCTGGAAATGCAGGAATTTTTCATTTGTGAAAATTAAGGAATTTTTTACCTTCATTGGCTGCTATGCACTTGTTTTCACTTACATTTAATATCAAAACAATTGTTTGTCCTAGTGCTCTGTGAATGAAGGTGGTTCTTCAGTTTTGAAAACTAAGCAAGATACTTACTTAATTGCCTGCTACACACTTGTTTTCACTTACAATAAATATCGAATCACGGGCTTTACCTGATGCTCTATGAATGCAGTACGTTATTCTCTTTCTAATTCTAAGCAAGTTTCTAGTGTTATTTGCTGGTTTTATTCTCACTTACAGTCAGTGCAAAAACTGTGGTTTTATCTAATGCTTTATGAATGCAGGAAGTTCTTTGATTTGAAAACTAAGAAAGCTACTTGTGTAACTTGCTCTTACACACTTGTTTTCACTTACAATATTTGTCAAAATGCTGTTTTTTCCTAATACTTGTGAACGCAGTAAATTTTTTAGTTGTAAAAACTAAGGAAGTTACTTTTCCATTTTTTTTCTATGTGCTTTTCTTTATACAACCAATGTAAAAACAATGGTTTTACCCAGAGCCCTCTGAAAGGAGGGGGTTCTTCAGTTTTCAAAAATTAAGGAAGCTACTTAATAGTATACTATTCACTTGTTTTCACTTACAATCAATGAAAAAACACTCCTTTTACCTGATGCTTTGTGAATGTAATTGGTTCTTCAGGTTTGAAAACTAAGAAAGTTACTCATTTCATTGCCTGCTTCACACTATTATTCACTTAACATCAATATCATTGCATTGGTGATACAGAAAATTCTGTGAATGCAGTCATTTCTTCACTTGTGAAAATCAAGCAAATCCTTGTGTAATTGGCTGCTATGCACTTGCTTTCACCTACAATAAGTATCAAAACACTGGTTTTACCTAACACTCTGTGAATTTAGGAGGTTATTCAGTTTTTAAAACTAAGTAAATACTTCTTTATTTTTCTGCTATGGCACACATTTTCACTTACAATCAACTCAAAACTCTGGTTTTACCTAATGTTCTGTGAATTCAGTACATTCTTCAGTTTTGAAAACTTAGCAAGTTACTTGTTTCATTGGCTGCTCTGCACCAGTTTTCACTTACAAGGTCAATATGCTGTTTTTACCTAATATGCTGAGAATGCGGTTGTTCTTCAAGTTGTGAAAATAAGCAAGTTACTTTTTCATTGGGTGCTATGCATTTGTTTTCACTTACAATCATTGACAAAACAATGATTTACCTAAAGCTCTTGGAATGCAGTAGTTTCATCCATTGGGAAAACTAAGCAAGGTACTTTTTCCTTTGGTGTTATGCATTTGTTTTCACTTACAACCAATATCAAAAGCCTGGTTTTACCTAATGCTCAGTGAATGTAGAAGGTTCTTTGGTTTTGAAAACAAAGAAAAAGAATTCTAAATTTGGCACGTGTTTTCACTTACAATTAATGTCAAACCATTGGTTTTACCTTATGCTCTGTGAATGCAGTACATCTTTCAATTTTGAACACTAAGAATGTTACTTGTTTTATTGGCTGCAAGACCCTTGTTTTCAGTTACATCAATATGCTGGTTTTACAAATATGCTGAGAATGAAGTTGTTAATTCTAGTGAAAGTTAAGCAAGTTACTTTTCCTTTGTGTGCTATGTAATTGTGCTCACTTACAGTCAATGACAAAGCAATGGTTTACATAACATTCTTGGAATGCAGTCTTTTCTTCAGTTGGGAAAACTAGATAATTCACTTCTTTTAATAATTCTATGCACTTGCTTTCACTTGCAGTCAATGGCAAATCAGTTGTGATACCTAACACTCTGTGAATGCAGTTATTTCTTCAGTTGTGATAATGAAGCATGCTGCTTCTTTAATTGGCTGCTACACAACTTTTAAAACTTACAACCAATGTCAAAACCATGGTTTTACCACTTTCTGTGAATCCAGTAGCTTTTTCTTTTGTGAAAACTAAGGAATTATTTCAAGAATTGACTGCTATGCACTTGTTTTTGCTTACATTCAACATCAAAACACTTGTTTGCCCTAATGCTCTGTGATTAAGGAGGTTCTTTAGTTTTGAAAACTAAGCAAGTTGCTTACTTAATTGCTTGCTACACACTTGTTTCTCTTACAATCAATGTCAAAACATTGGATTTACACAACTCTCTTTGTATGCCTGAGCTTATTCAGTTTTGAATTCCAAGCAAGCAGTTTAATTTGTAGCTATGCACTTGTTTTCACTTACAATGAATGTCAAAACCCCGTTTTACCCAAGAAATGTGAATGGAGGAGGTTCTTCAATTTTCAAAAATTAAGCAAGTACTTGTTTAATAGCATATGATTCATCTCTTCTCCCTTAGAATCAATGAAAAAAACACTGGTTTACCAAAAACTTTGCAAATGAAAGTGTTTCTTCAGTTTAGAAAACTAAGCAAGTTGCTCATTTAATTGCCTGTTTCATACTCCTTTTCACTTAAAATCAATGTCAAAATGGTGGTTTTACCTAATGCTCTGTGAATGCAGTAGGATATTCTGTTTTGAATTCTAAGCAAGTTACTTGTGTTACTTGCAGATATTTATTCTCACTTACAATCAATGCCAAAGCAGTGCTTTTACCTAATGCTATGTGAATGCAGGAGGTATTTCAGATTTGAAAACTAAGAAAGTAACTTGTAAAAATGGCTTTTACACACTTTTTTCATTTACAACCAATGCTGAAATCCTGGTTTTATCTAATGCTCTGTGATTGAAGGAGGTTCTTCAGTTTTCAAAAATTAAGGAGGGTACATGTTTATAGGATACTATTGCCTTGTTTTCACTTACAATCAATGTCAAAATTGTGGTTTCACTTAACCTTCTGTAAATGCAGGATTTTTCTCAGTTGGGAAAACTGGTCACATTACTTCCTTATTTGGCTACTTTAGCTTTTCCTCACTTACAGTCAATGAAAAAACACTGTTTTTACCTAATGATCTGTGAAGACATTACGATCTTCTGTTTTGAAAACTAAGCAAATAACTTGTATAATTGTATGCTATGCACTTGTTTTCACTTAAAATCAATGTCAAAGTTCTAGTTTTACCTAATGCTCTGTGAATGCAGGAGTTTCTTCAGTTGTGCAATCTAGGCACGTTACTTCCTTAATTGGCTGCTTTTCATTTCTCACAATCAATATGAAATCACTGGTTTACCTAATGCTTTGTGAACATAAGTGTTTCTTCAGTTTTGAAAACTGTGCAAGTTACTCATTTAATTGCCTGCTGCACATTTCTTTTCATTTATAATCAATGTCAAAGCACTGGTTTTACCTAATGCTGTGTGAATGCAGTAGGTTACTGTGTTTTGAATTCTAAGCAAATAACTTGTGTTATTTGCTTGTTTTTTTCTCACTTACAATCAATACCAAAAACAGTGATTTTACCTAATGCTCTATGAATGAAGGTGGCCCTTCAGTTTTGAAAACTAAGCAAGTTATTTGTATAATTTGATGTTATACATTTGTTTTCACTTACAATCAACAACAACTTGCTGGTTTCACCTAATACTTATGAATGCAGTTATTTCTTCCTTTGTGAAAACTAAGCAAATTACTTTTTTTTCTAATTCTATGCACTTGTTTTCACTTACAACCAACATCAAAACCCTGGTTATACTTGATGCTCTGTGAATGAGCGAGGACCTTCATTTTAAAAAATTAAGATAGGTACTTGTTTAATAGGATGCAATTCACTTGTTTTCACTTACAATCAATGTCAATATGTTGATTTTCCTAACTCTCTGCAGGGGTTTCTTCAGTTGTGAAAACTAGGCATGTTACTTTCTCAATTTTCTGCTTTGCACTTGTTCTCACTTACAGTAAAAAACACTGGTGTTACCTAACTCTTTCTTAATGTCAATGGTTCTTCAGTTTTGAAAACTAAGCAAATTACTTGCTTAATTGCCTGCTTCACACTTCTTTTCAATTACACTCAATGTCAAAACAAAGGTGATACATAAGATTCTCTGAATGCAGTCATTTCTTCACTTGTGTAAAGCAAGCAAGCCCTTGTATAATTGGCTGCTATGCACTTGTTTTCACATACAATAAATATCCGAACACTGGTTTTACATAACACTATGTGAATGTAGAAGTTTCTTCAGTTTTGAAAACTAAGCAAATTATTCTTTATTTGGCTGCTATGACCCTTGTTTTCAATTGCAATCAATGTCAAAACACTGTTTTTACCTAATGCTCTGTGAATGAATGAGGTTCTTCAGTTTTGAAAACTAAACAATTTACTTGTTTAATTGGCTGCTATGCAATTGTTTTCACTTACAATGTCAATATGTGGATTTTACCTAATACACTGGAAATGCAGTTTTTTCTTCAATTTGTGAAAACTAAGCAAGTTACTTTTTCATTGAGTACTATGCACTTGTTTTCACTTTCAATCAATGACAAAACAATGTTTACCTAATGTTCTTGGAATGTAGTAGTTTCTACAGTTGAGAACCTAAGCAATTTACTTCTTTAGATGAATGCTACCCACTTCTTTTCACTTACAGTCAATGGTATATCAGTGGTCATATGTAACACTCTGTGAATGCAGTAGTTTCTTCTGTTGTGAGTACTAAGAACTTTACTTCTTTAATTGGCTGCTATACTCTTGTTTTAACTTCCAACCAATGTCAAAACCATGGTATTACCTAACATTCTGAGAATGCAGTTTTCTTCATTTGTGAAAACTAAGGAATTATTTCTTTAATTGGCTGTTATGCACTTGTTTTAACTTGCATTCAACATCAAAACACTTTTTTGACCTAATGCACTGTGAATGAAGGAGGTTCTTTAATTTTGAAAACTAAGAAAGTTGCTTGTTTAATTGCCTGCTACACACTTCTTTTCACTTACAATCAATATCAAAATGGTAATTTTTCCTAATGCTCAGTGAATTCAGGAATTTCTTCACTTGTGAAAAATAGGCCTGTTACTTCCTTCATTGGCTGCTTTGCACTTGTTCTCACAATCAATGTAAAAACACTGGTTTTGCCTAATGGGTTGTGAATGTGAGTGCTTTTCCAGTTTGGGAAACTATGCAAGTTACCCATTTAATTGCCTGCTGCACACTTCTTTTCACTTATAATCAATGTCAAAGCACTGGTTTCACCTAATGCTCTGTGAATGCAGTAGGTTAATCTGTTTTGAATTCTAAGCAAGTTACTTGTGTTATTTGCTCATATTTATTCTCACTTACAATCAATGCAAAAACAGTGGTTTTACCTCATGCTCTATGAATGCAGGAGGTACTTCTGTTTTGAAAACTAGCAAGTTTATTGTATAATTGGGTGTTACACACATGTTTTCACTTACAATCAATGCTGGTTTTCACTTTAAATCAATACTGGGTTTACCTAATACTTGTGAAAACAGTAGTTTCTTCAGTTGTGAATGCTAAGGAAGTTACTTTTTCATATGGGTGCTATGCACTTGTTTTCAATTACAACCAATGTTAAAAACGTCTTTTTAACTAATGCTCTGAGAATGAAGGAGTTTATTCACTGTTCAAAAATTAAGGAAGGTACTTGTTTAATAAGATACTCTTCACTTGTTTTCACTTACAATCAATGTCAAAATGTGGTTTTTCCTTACACTTTGTAAATGCGGGAGTTTCTTCAGTTGTGAAAACTTGGCACATTACTTCCTTAGTTGGCTGTTTTACACTTGTTCTCACTTACAATCAAATAAAAAACACTGGTTGCTCCTAACATTTTGTGAATGTAAGTGGTTCTTCCATTTTGAAAAGTAATGAAGATGCTCTTTTAATTGCCAGCTTCATACTTTATTTCACTTACAGTGAATGTTAAAGCAGTGGTGATGCATAATATTCTATGAATACAGTCATTTCTTCACTTGTGTAAACCAAGCAAGTCCTTTTTTAATTGGCTGCTCTGCCCTTGTTTCCTCATGCAATAAATATCAAAACACTGGTTTTACCTGGACCTTTGTGAATGTAGGAAGTTATTCAGTTTTGAAAATAAAGCAAATTACTTCTTATTTGGCTGCCATGGCACTTGTTTTTACTTACAATCAATGTCAAAACACTGCTTTTCCCTAATGCTCTGTGAATGCAGTATTTTCTTCAGTTTTGAAAACTAATCAAGTTACTTGCTTAATGGGCTGCTATGCACTTGTTTTCACTTACAATGTCAATATGCTGGTTTTACCTAATATGCTGAGAATGCAGAGGTTTCTTCAATTTGTGAAAACTAAGCATGTGTGACTTTTTCATTGGGGGCTATACACTTCTTTTCACTTACAGTCAATGGCAAATCAGTGGTTATTCCTAATACTCTGTGAATGCAGTATTTTCTTCAGTTGTTAAAAACTAAGCACGCTACTTCTTTAATTGGCTGGTATGCAATTGTTTTAACTTACAAACAATGTCAAAACCATGGTTTTACCTAACATTATTGGAATGCAGTAGTTTCTTCATTTGGGAAAAATAATGAAGATGTTTCTTTCATTGGTTTCTATGCACTCCTTTTTACTGACATTCAATATGAAAACACTTGTTTGACCTAATGATCTGTGAAGGAAGGAGGTTCTTCAGTTTTGAAAACTAGTCAAGCTGCTTTTTAAATTGCCTGCTACACAGTTGTTTTCACTTACAATCAATGTCAAAACCCAGGTTTTTACCTAATGCTCTATGAATGCATGGGGTTCTTCAGTTTTGATTTCCAAGCAATTAGTTTAATTTGCTGCTATGCACTTGTTTTAACTTACAACCAATGTTAAACTCCTGACTTTACATAACACTCTGTGAATGAAGGGGGTTCTTCAATTTTCAAAAATTATGCAAAGTATTTGTTTAATAGGATACTATTCACTTCTTCTCACTTACAATCAGTGAAAAACACTGGTTTCACCTTTGTGAATGTAAGTGGCTCTTCAGTTTGGGAAAATAAGTATGTTACTCATTTAAATGCCTACTTCACACATCTTTTCACTTACAATCAATGTCAAAGCAGTGGTGATACATAAGATTCTGTGAATGCAGTCATTTCTCCACTTTTGAAAACAAGCAAGGCCCTGTTTAATTGGCTGCTATGCACTTGTTTTCACATAGAATACATATTAAAACTTTCGTTTTACTCAACACTCTGGGAATGAAGGAGGTTCTTCAGTTTACAAAACAAAGCAAACTACTTCTCTATTTGTCTGCTGTGACACTTGTTTTCACTTACAATCAATACTAAAAGAGTGGTTTTATCTAATGCTCTATGAATGAGAACATCGTTCAGTTTTGAAAACTAAGCAAGTTACATGTACAATGGGGTGTTATGCACTTGTTTTGACTTACAATCAATGACAAAATGCTGGTTTTACCTAATATTTGTGAATGCAGTATTTTCTTTAGTTGTGAAAACTACACAGGATACTTTTTCAATTGGTGCTATGCACTTGTTTTCACTTGCAACCAATGTCAAAAGCCTGATTTTACTTAATACAATGTGAATAAAGGAGGCTTTTCAGTTTTCCAAAATTAAGGAAGGTACTTTAATAGGATACTATTCACTTATTTTCACTTACAATCAATTTCAAAATGGTGGTTTTGCCTAAATCTCTATAAATCCAGCAGTTTCTTCAGTTGTGAAAACTAGGCATCATACTTCCTTAATTGGCCACTTTGCACTTGTTCTCACTTACAATGTCCATATGCTGGTTTCACCTAATACACTGAAAATGCATTAGTTTCTTCAGTTGTGTAAACTAAGAATGTTACTTCTTTAATTGGCTGTTATGTACTTGTTTTAACTTATAACCAATGTGACAACCATGGTTTTACCTAAGATTCTGTGAATGCAGTACTTTCTTCATTTGTGAAAACTTTGGAAGTTATTTCTTTAGTTCGCTGTTACAAACTTGTTTTCACTTACATTCAATGTCAAAACACTTGTTTTACCTAATGCTCTGGGAATGAAGTAGTTTCTTCTTATTTGAAAACAAAGCAAGTTCCTTGTTTAACTTCCTGCTACACACTTGTGTTCACTTACAGTAAATGTCAAAGCTCTGATTTTAGCTAATGCTCTGTGAATGCATTATGTTCTTCAGTTTTGAATTCCAAGCAAGTAGTTTAATTTTCTGCTACACCCTTGTTTTCAATTACAATCAGTGTCAATTCCCTGGTTTTACCTAACACACTGTGAATGAAAGAGGTTCTTCAATTTTTCAAAAATTAAGGAAGGTACTTGTTTAATAGGATATCATTCACTTGTTTTCACTTAAAATCAATGTCAAAATGGTGGTTTTACTGAACCCTCTGTAAATACAATTGTTTCTTCAATTTTCAAAAATTAAGCATGGTACTTGGGATACTATTCAGTTATTCTCACTTATAATCATTGAAAAAACACTGGTTTTGCCTAACACTTTGTGAGTGTAAGTGGTTCTTCAGTTTTGAAAACTACACATTACTCATTTAATAACCTGTTTCACACTTATTTTCACTTACAACCAATGTCAATGCAGTGCTGATATATAAGAGTATGTGAATACAGTCATTTCTTCACTTGTCAAAACCAATCAAGTGCTTGTTAGTTGGCTGCTATGCACTTGTTTTCAGTTACAATGTCAATATGCTGGTTTTACCTAATACACTGAGAATGCAGTTGTTTTGTCAAGTTGGGAAAACAATGCAAGTTACTTTTCCTTTGGGTGCTATGCACTTCTGTTCATTTACAATCAATGACAAAACAATGGTTTACCTAACACTGTTAGAATGCAGTAATTTATTCATTTGGGAAAACTAAGCAATTTACTTCTTTAAATCACTGCTGAGGTCTTTTTTTCACTTACAATGTCAAACCACTTGTGATACCTAACACTGTGTGAATGCAGTAGATTTTTATTTGGGAAAGCTAAGCACTTTACTTCTTTAATTTGTTCTTATGTCTTTATTTTAACTCACAATCAATGTCAAAGCCGTGGTTTTAACTTACATTCTGGGAATGCAGTAGTTTCTTCATTTGTGAAAACTAACAAAGTTATTTCTTTAATTGGCTGCTACACACTTGTTTTCACTTACATTCAGTATCAAAACACTTGTTTTACCTAACACTCAGTGAATGAAGGAATTTCTTCAGTTTTGAAAACTAAGCAATTTTCTTGTTAAATTCCCTGCTACACACTTCTTTTCACTTACAGTCAATGTCAAAATGGTGGTTATACCTTACACTCTGTGAATGCAGGAGTTTCTTCAGTTTTGAAATCTAAGCACATTACTTTTTCATTGGGTGCTATGTAATTGTTTTCACTTACAGTTAATGACAAAAAAATGGCTTACCTAACACTCTTGGTATACATTACTTTCTTCCATTGGGAAATGTAAGGAACTTACTTCTTTAAATAACTGCTACACACTTATTTTCACTTACATTTAATGACATATCTGTTGTGATACCTAACAGTCTGTGAGTCCAGGAGTTTCTTCAGTTGTGAAAACTAAGAATGTTACTTCATTAATTGGCTGTTATGCACTTGTTTTAACTTACAAGCAATGTCAAAGCCATGGTTTTACCTAACATTCTGGGAATGCAATCATTTCTTCATTTGTGAAAACAAAGGATGGTAATTCCTTAATTGGCTGCTCTGCATTTGTTTTCACTTACATTCAATATCAAAACACTTGTTTGACCTAATGCTCTGTGAATGAAGGAGGTTATTCAGTTGTGAAAACTAAGCAAGTTAGTTTTTCATTTGGTGCTATGGACTTGTTTTCACTTACAATGAATGTTAAAACACTGGTTTTACCTAATGCTCTCTGAATGAAAGAGATTCTTCACTTTTCAAAAATTAAGCAGATACTGGTTTACTAGGATACTATTCACTTCTTCTCACTTATAATCAATGAAAAAACAGTGGTTTTACCTAACATTTTGTGAATGTAAGTGGTTCTTCTCTTTTGAAAACTAAGCAAGTTACATGTATAATTGGCTGTTATGCACTTGTTTTCACTTAAAAGCAATGTCAAAATGCTAGTTATACCTAATACTTGTGAATGCAGTAGTTTATTCAGTTGTGAAAACTAAACAATTTACCTATGTAAATGACTGCTATGCCCTTGTTTTGTCTTACAGTCAGTGGCAAATCTGTTGTGATACCTAACCCTCTCTGAATGCAATAGATTCTTAAGTTGGGAAAACTAATCATGTTAGTTCTTTAATAGGCTGTTATTCACTTGTTATAACTTACAATATATGTAAAAATCATAATTTTACCAAAATATCTGGGAATGCAGTAGTGTCTACATTTGTGAAAACTAAAGAAGTTTTTTTTAATTCTCTGCTACACACTTGTTTTCACGTACATTCAATATCAAAACATTTGTTTGACCTAATGATCTGGGAATGATGGAGATTCTACAGTTTTTAAAACAAATTAATTTGCTTGTTTAATTGCCTGCTACACACTTGTTTTACTTACAATAAATAGTGAAAACTCTGTCAAAACACTGATTTAACTTAGTGGTCTGTGAATGCTTGTGGTCCTTGAGTTTTGAATTCCAAGCAAGGAGTTTAATTTGCTTCCATGCACTTGTTTTCACTTACAACCAATGTCAAAAGAATGGCTTAACTTAACATTCTGGTAGTGAAGTACTTTCTTCATTTGTGAAAACTAAGGAAGTTATTTCTTTAATTGGTTGCTACACACTTGTTTTCACTTACATCCAATGTCAAATCCATGGTTTTACCTAATGTTCTGGGAATGCAGTAGTTTCTTCATTTGTGCAAACTGAGTAATTTAATACTTTAGTAGGCTGCTATGCACTTGTTTTCACTTACAATCAATGTCAAAACACCAGTTACACCTGATGCTCATTGAATGCATGAGGTTCTTCAGGTTTGAATTCCAAGCAAGGAGTTTAATTTGCTGTTATGCACTTGTTTTCACGAACAAGCAATGTCAAAACCCTGGTTTTATCTAACAAACTGTGAATGAAGGAGGTTATTCAATTTTTAAAAAATGTAACAAGGTACTTGTTTAATAAGATACTATTCATCTCTTCTCCCTTACAAACAATGAGAAAAACCCTGGTTTTACCTAATGCTTTGTGAATGTAGGTTGTTCTTCAGTTTTGAAAACTAAGCAAGTTACTCAATCATTTGCCTGCTTCAGATTCATTTTCACTTGCAATCAATGCCAAAATTGTGGCTTTACTTAATGCTCTGTGAATGCAGGAGTTTCTTCAATTGTGAAACTCGGCAGTTTACTTCATTAATTGGCTACATTGCAGTTGTTCTCAAAGTCAGTGAATAAACACTGGATTTATCTCTTTTTGAATGTAACTGGTTCTTCAGTTTGGAAAATTATGCAAGTTACACATTTTATTGCCTGCTGCACTCTTCTTTTCACTTACAATCAATCACAAAACACTGGTTTTACCTAATGCTCTGTGAATGCAATAGGTTATTCTGTTTTGATTTCTAAGCAAGTTACTTGCATTATTTGCTGGTATTTATTCTCACTTACAATCAATGCCAAAACAGTGGTTTAACTAACACTCTATAAATGCAGGAGGTCCTTGAGCTTTGACTACAAAGCAAGTTACTTGTTTAATTAGCTGCTAGGCACTTGTTTTCACTTACAATGTCAAGAGGCTAGATGTACCTAATACACTGAGAATGCAGTTGTTTTTTCATGTTGTGAAAACTGAGCAAGTTGCATTTTCATGGTTTACCATGGAAAATAATGGTATACCTAACTGTCTTGGAATGCTGTCGTTTCTTCAGTTGGGAAAACTAAACAATTTACTTCTTTAAATTACTTCTCAACACTTGTTTTCACTTAGAGTTAGTGGCAAATAAGTCGCAATACCTAGTACTCTGTGAATCCAGTACTTTCTTCAGTTGTGAAAACTAAGCATGTTACTTCTTTAATTAGCTGCTATGCACTTGTTTTAACTTTCAACCAATGTCAAAAGCATGATTATACCTAATGTCCTGGGAATGCAGTAGTTTCTTCATTTGTGAAAACTAAGGAAGTTATTTCTTTAATTGGCTGCTATGCACTTTTTTCACTTACATTCAATATCAAAACACTTGTTTGAAATACTGCTCTGTGAATGAAGGAAGTTCTTCAATTTTGAAAACTAAGCAAGCTGCATCTTTAATTGCCGGCTACACACTTGTTTTCACTAAAACTCAATGTCAAAACCCTGGTTTAACCTAATGCTCTGTGAATACAAGAGGTTCTTCAATTTTGAATTCCAAGCAAGTAGCTTAATTGGTTGCTATGCACTTATTTACACTTAAAAACCACTGTCAAATCCCTGGTTTTGCTTAACACTGTGAATACAGGATGTTTTTCAATACCCCAAAATTAAGCAAGGTATTTGTTTAATAGGATGCTATTCACTTCTTCTCCCTTACAATCAATGAAAAAACACTGTTTTTACCTTTGTGAATGTAAGGGGTTATTCAGTTTTGAAAATTATGAAAATTACTCATTTAGTTGTCTGCTACACACTTCTTTTCAATTTCAATCAATTTCAAAATTTTGGCTTTACGTAACACTCTGTGAATTGAGGATTTTCTTCTGCTGTGAAAACTAAGCATGTTACTTCCTTAATTGGCTGCCTTGCACTTGTTCTCACAATCAATGAAAAAACACTGGTTTTACCTAACACTTCAGAATGTACATGGCTCTTCAGTTTGAAAAACCATGCTGATTTATTTGACTGCTGGACACTTCTTTTCATTTACATTCAATGTCAAAGCATCAGTTTTACCTAATGCTCTGTGAATACAGTATGTTATCCTGGTTTGAATTCTAAGGGAGTTATTTGTGTTGTTTTTTGGTATTTATTCTCCCTTACAATCAATGTCAAAACAGTGGTTTCCCCTAAGGCTCTATGAATGCAGGTGGTCCTTCACTTTTGAATATTAAGCAAGTTACCTCTTAAATTGGCTGCTATGCACTTGTTTCCACTTACAATGTCAATATGCTGGTTTAACCTAATTTGCTGAAGATGCAGTTGATTCTTCAAATTGTGAAACTATGCAAGTTACTTTTTCTTGGGTGCTACGAAGTTTTCTCTTACAATCAATGACAAAACAATAGTTTACCTAATGCTCTTGGAATGCAGTAGTTTCTTCACTTGGGTAAGTAATTTATTTCTTTAAATGAAAGCTATGCACTTGCTTTCACGTACAACCAAAGTGAAAACCCTGATTTTACCTAATCTCTGTCAATGAAGTAGGTTCTTGAGTTTTCAAAAATTAAGGAAGGAATACTTGTTTAATAGAATACTATTCACTTGGTTTCACATACAATCAATGCCAATATGGTGCTTTTACCTAACCATCTGTAAATGCAGGAATTTTCAGTTGTGATATCTAGGCACTTAATTTCCTTAATTGGGTGTTTTGCACATGTTCTCACTTACAATCATCAAAAAAACACTCATTTACCTAACTCGTTTTGAATGTAAGTGGTTCTTCACCATTGTAAATTAAGCAAATTACTTCTTTATTTGGCTGCTATGGCACTTGTTTTCACTTACAATCAATGTCAAAACCTTGGTTTTACCTAATGACTGTGAATGCAGTACGTTCTTCAGTTTTGGAAACTAAGTAAGGCTCTTGTTTAATTGACTGCTATGCACTTCTTTTCACTTACAATCAGTGTCCAAGTTGTGGTTTTACCTAATGGTCTGTGAATGCAAAACTTTTTTCAGTTGTGAAAACTAGGCATTTTACTTCATTTATTGGCTACTTTGCATTTGTTCTTACAATCAATGAAAAAACACTGGTTTTACCTAATGATTTGTGAGTGTAAGAGGTTATTCTCTTTGGAAAAATATGCAAGTTACTCATTTAATTGCCTGCTGCACAATTCTTTTCACTTACAATCAATGTCAGAGCACTTTTTTTATATAATGCTCTGTGAATACAGTAGATTATTCTGATTTGAATTTTAAGCGAGTTACTTGTGTTATTTTCTGGTATTCATTCTCACTTACAATCAATGCCAAAACTGTGGTTTTACCTAACACTGTATGAATGCAGAGGTCCTTTAATTTAGAAAAATAAGCAAGTTACTTGGCTGTTATGAACTTTTTTTCACTTAAAAGCACTTTCAAAATGCTGGTTGTACCTAATATTTTTGCTTTTGTTTTTTTTTATTTAATTTTTAATTTTTTTTATTGTGGGTAAGGATCAAATTTTTCACAATACATACCAATATTTGTAAAATGATATATAAATACATATGCATATATGTGCTTTTCCTTATATGAATGATATTTTTTATATATTTATATATTTTTTAAAGGTGCTCAGATTACCTAAATATTACTCAGAAATTACAGGGATTTCCATGTTCCCTACCACCCACACATCCAACAACATCCCACACCACCATTCCTTATCCGTGTGGCACAACACCCACAATGGATATACACATCCTGGATTTATTGGAATCTGTGCTCCTGAGAGTGACAGATTTGGACTCAAATAAGTCATCCCTGGACATGACCCATCAGTCCCTTCTATTCAAATCTATATGTGATGCAGGAGTTTTTAGGTGTACTTCCAGAGACTGTATCCTCTGCCCAACTATATGCCAGCTGTGCCTGGAATCTTGGGGGAGCTGCAACTCCTACCCTACAGCTCAATGGACTCATCCAAGTAACCTGGTGAGGAGACAACTACGGGCAATGGTCATCCCAGGGAATGGAGAGGGCCTGCAGCTGCAGGCAAGATAATACCATCTACTGTATCCATGGCATATAAGCCCTCTTTCACTTGGAGGTGGAGTGGACATCACCATCCCAGTCCCCTCAGGTTTGGGGGAGGAGCTGTGGATTAGAGTGGACTTGGTGGTGTTCTATTGTACCTAATACTTTTGAATGCAGATGTTTCTTCAGTTGCAAAAATAAGCATGTTACTTTTCCATTTGGTGCTACGCACTTGTTTTCATTTACAACAAATTTGAAAACACTGGTTTTACCTAATGCTCTGTGAATGAAGGAGATTCTTCAGTTTTCAAAAATTAAGGAAGGTACTTGTTTAATAGGATACTATACAGTTGTTTTCACTTACAATCAATGTCAAAACCCTGGTTTTACCTAACTGTGAATGAATGAGCTTCTTCAATTTTCAAAAATTAAGCAAGGTACTTGTTTAATAGGATACAATTCACTTCATCTCACTTGTAAGTAATGAGTAAACACTGGTTTTACCTATCAATTTTTGAAAGTAACTGTTTGTTTGATTTTGAAAACTAAGCAATTTACTCATTTAATTTCCTGCTTCACACTTCTTTTCACTTACAATCAATATCAAACTTGTATGATACATAAGATTCTGTGAAAGCAGTCATTTCTTCCTGTGTGAAAACCAAACAACTCCTTGCTTAATTGGCTTCTATTCACTTTTTTCACATACAATAAATATCAAAACACTGGTGCTATGTAATTCTCTGTGAATGTAGGAGGTTTTTCAGTTTTGAATACTAAGCCAGTTATTCTTTTAATTGGCTGCTATGCACTTGTTTTCACTTACAATGTCAAAATGCCATTTTATATAATACTTGTGAATACAGTTTTTTCTTCTTTGTGAAAACTAAGCAAGTTACTTTTTCAATTGGTGCTATGCACTTATTTTCACTTACAAACAATATCAAAATCCTGGTTTTACCTAACCCTTTGTGAATGTAGGATTTTCTTCAATTTTGAAATCAAAGCAAATTACTTCTTTTTTGGTGGCTATGGCACTTGTTTTCACTTACAATCAATGTGAAAACACTGGTTTTATCTAATGCTCTGTGAATGCACTTCGTTCTTCAGTTTTGAAAACTAAGCAAGTTTCTTATTTAACTGACTGATATGCACTTGTTTGAATTGCAATGTCAATATGCTGGTTTTACCTAATATGCTGAGAATGCAGTTGTTTCTTGAAGTCGTTAAAAGTAAGCAAGTTAGTTTTTCATTGGTTGCTATGCACTTGTTTCCAATACAATCAATGACAAAACAATGGTATACTTAATGCTCTTAGAATGCTGTAGTTTCTTCATTTAAGGAAATGAAGCAATTCACTTCTTTAAATGACTGCTACACACTTTTTTCACTTACAGTCATTTGGAAATCAGTTGTGATACCTAACACTTTGGGAATGCTGTTGTTTCTTCAGTTGTGAAAACTAAGCCTGTTACTTCTTTATTTTGCTGCTATGCAATTCTTTTAGCTTATAATGAATATCAAAAGCAGGGTTTTACCTGACATTCTGAGAATGCATACTTTCTTCTTTTGTAAAAACTAAGGAATTTATTTCTTTAATTGGCTGCTATGCACTTGTTCTCATTTACAATCAATGAAAAAACAGTGGTTTTACTTTTGTGAATGTAAGAGGTTCTTCAGTTTTGAAAACTAAACAAGTTACTCCTTCAATTGCCTGCTTTGCACTTCAGTCATTTACAATCAATGTCAAAGCAGTGGTGATACATAAGATTATGTGAATGTAGTCATTTCTTCACTTGTAAAAGCAAGGAATTCCTTGTTTAATTGGCTGCTATGCACTTGTTTTCACATACAATAAAGATCAAAACACAGTTTATCTAACACTCTGTGAATGTAGGAGGTTCATCAGTTTTGAAAACTAAGCAAATTACTTCTTTATTTGGCTGCTATGGCACTTTTTTCACTTATAATCAATGTCAAAACACAAGTTTTACCTAATAGTCTGCGAATATAAGTGGTTCTTCTGTTTGGATAACTATGCAAGTTATTAATTTAATTGCTTGTTGTGCACTGCTTTTCACTTACAATCAATGTCAGAGCACTGGTTTTTACCTTATGCTCTGTGAATACAGTAGATTATTCTGTTTTGAATTCTAAGCAAGTTAGTTGTGTTATTTGCTGGTATTTATTCTCACTTACAATCAATGCCAAAAGAGAGGTTTTACCTAATACTCTATGAATGCAGATGTCCTTCAGTTTTGAAAACTAAGCAATTTACTTGTATAATTGGCTGATATGCACTTTTTTTCCCTTATAGTCAAAGTCAAAATGCTTGTTATGCCTAATACTTGTGAATGCAGTAGTTTCTTCGTTTGTGAAAGATAAGGAAGTTATTTCTTTAATTGGCTGCCATGCACTTTTTTTCACTTGCATTCAATGTGAAAACACTGGTTTGACCTAATGATATGGGAATGCGGGAGGTTCTTCAGTTTTTTATTTTTTAAAACAAAGCAAGTTGCTTGTTCAATTGCCTGCTACACACTTGTTTTCACTTACAATAAATTTCAGAACTCTGGTTTTACCTTATGCTCTGTGAATGCATGAGGTTCTTCAGTTTTGAATTCCAAGCAAGTAGTTTAATTTGCTGCTATGGCCTTGTTTCAATTACAACCAACGTCAAATCTCTGGTTTTTCCTAACACTCTGTGAATGAGGAAGGTTCTTCAATTTTCAAAAATTAAGCAAGGTACTTGTTTAATAGGATACTATTCACTTCTTCTCACTTACAATCAATGTCAAAGCAGTGGTGATACATAAGATTTTGTGAATGAAGTCATTTCTTCACTTGTGAAAACCAAGCAAGTCCTTATTTCATTGGTGACAATGACCTTTTTATCACATACAATAAATATTAAAACACTTGTTTTTCTGTGACTGTAGGAGGTCCTTCAGTTTGGAAAACTAAGCAAATTCTGTCTTTATTTGACTGCTGTGGCACTTGTTTTCACTGACAATCAGTGCGAAAACAGTGGTTTTATGTAATCCTCTGTGAATGCAGTAGGTTCTTTACTTTTGAAATCTAACCAAGTTACTTGTTTAGTTGGCTGCTTTGCATTAGTTTTCACTTCAATGTCAATAATCAGATTTTACCTAATATGCTGATAATGCAGTTGATTATTCAAATTGTGAAAACTAAGCAAATTACTTTTCATTGGGTGTGATGCACTTGTTTTCACTTAAAATCAATGAAAACCAATGGTTTACCTAATGCTCTAGGAATGCAGTAGTTTCTTTACTTGGGAAAACTAAGCAATTTTCTTCTTTAAATGAATGCTATGCACTTGTCTTCCCTTACAGTCAATCACAAATCAGTTGTGATATCTAATATACTGAGAATGTAGTAGTTTCTTCAGTTGTGGAAACTAAGGACAATATTTCTTTAATTGGCTACAATGCCCTTGTTTTCAATAACAACCAATGTCAAAACCATGGTTTAACCCAATGCTCTGGGAATGCAGTATTTTCTTCATTTGTGAAAACTGAGATTTTATTTCTTTAATTGAGTGCCATGCACTTGTTTTCACTTAAAATCAATTTCAAAACACTGGTTTTAACTAACAAATGGTGAACGAAGGAGATCCTTCCATTTTCCAAAATTAAGCAAGGTGCTTTTTTATAGGATACAATTCACTAATTGTAAGTTACAATCATTGAGAAAACACCAGTTTTACCTAATGCTTTGTGAATGTAAGTGGTTCTTCAGTTTTGAAAACTAAGAAAGTTATTCATTTAATTCCTTCCTTTACACTTCTTTTCACTTACAATCAATGCCAAAGCAGTGGTGATACATAAGATTCTGTGAATGCAGTCCTTTCTTCACTTGTGAAAACCAAGCAAGTCCTTGTTTAATTGGCTCCTATGCACTTGTTTTCACCTACAATATATATCAAAACACTGGTTTTACATAACACTCTGTGAATGTAAGAATTTCTTCAGTTTTGAATCCAAAGCAAATTACTTCTTTATTTGGCTGCTATGGCATTTGTTTTCACTTACAATCAATGTCATATCACTAGTTTTACCTAATGCTCTGTGAATGCCCAAGTAAGCTCAGTTTTGTAACCTAAGCAAATTACTTGTTAAATTGGCTGACATACATTTGTTTTCATTTGCAATGTAAATATGCTGGTTTTACCTATATGCTGAGAATGAAGTTGTTTCTTCAATTTGTGAAAACTAAACAAGTTACGTTTTCATTGGGTCCTCTGCAATTGTTTTCACTTACAATCCATGACAAACAATTATTTACCTAACACTGTTGGAATGCAATTTTTTCTTCTTGGATGAATGCTAGACACTTGTTTTCACCTACAGTCAATGGCAAATCAGTTGTGATACCTAACACTCTGTGAATGCAGTAGTTTCTTCATTTGTGAAAACTAAGCCTGTTACTTCATTAATTGGCTGCTATGCACTTGTTTTAACTTACAACCAATGTCAAAACCATGGTTTTGCCTAACATTCTGGGAATGCAGTAGTTACATCATTTGTGAAACTAAGGAAGTTATTTCTTTAATTTGCTGCTACACACTTGTTTTCTCTTACATTCAATATGAAAATACTTGTTTGATCTATTACTCTGTGAAAGAATGAGGATCTTCAGTTTTGAAAACTTAGCAAGTGGCTTGTTTAATTGGCTGCTATGGCACTTATTTTCACTTACAATAAAGTCAAAACTCTGGTTTTATCTAATGCTCTGTGAAAACAGTTCGCATTTCAGTTTTGAAAATTACACAAGTTACTTGTTTAATTGACTGCTCTGCACTAGTTTTCACTTACAATGACAATATGCTGGTCTTATATAAAACTCAGTTGTTTCTTCAAGTTGTGAAAACTAAGAAAGTTACTTTTTCATTGGGTGCTATTCACTTGTTTTCATTTACAATCAATGAAAAAACAATTGTTTACCTAACACTCTTGGAATTCAATAGATGCTTCAGTTTGGAAAAGTAAAAAATTTACTTTTTAAATGAAGGCTATGCACTTGTTTTCACTTAGAGTCAATGGCAAATATGTTATGACACCTAACACTCTGTGAATGCAGTAGTTTCTTCAGTTATGAATACTAAGCCTGTTACCTCTTTAATTGGCTGCTATGCATTTAGTTTAACTTACAACCATTGTCAAAACAATGGTTTTACCTAGCATTCTGGGATTGCAGTAGTTTCTTCATTTGTGAAATCTAAGGAAGTAATTTTTTTACTTGGCTGCTATGCTGTTTTTTTTTTCACTTACATTAAAATTCACAACACTTGTTTGACCTAGTGTTCTCTAAATGAAGGAGGTTCTTCAGATTTGAAAACTAAGAAAGTTGCTTGATTAATTGCCTGCTACACACTTGTTTTCACTTACGATCAATGTCAAAGCACTGGTTTTTTCTGATGCTCTGTGACTGCAGTAGATTTTTCTGTTTTGAAAACGAAGCAAATTACTTTTTATTTGGCTGATATGGCACTTGTTTTCATTTATAATCAATGCCTAAACACTTGTTTTACCTAATGCTCTGTGAATGCAGTACATTCCTCAGTTTTGAAAACTAAGCAAGTTACTCATTTAATTGTCTGCTGCACACAGTTCTTTTGCCTTCCAGTCTATGTTAAAGCACTGGCTTTGCCTAAAGCTCTGTGAATGTAGTAGGTTATTCTGTTTTAAAATCTAAGCAAGTTATTTGTGTAATTTGATTGCATTTATTCTCATGAACAATCAATACAAAAACAGTGGTTTTACCTAATGTTCTATGAATGCAGGAGGTCTTTAAGTTTTGAAAACTAAGCAAGTTACTTGCATAATTGGCTGTTATGCACTGGTTTTCATTTATAATGTCAAAATGCTGGTGTGACTTAATACTTGTGAATGCAGTAGTTTCTTCATTTATGCAACCAAAGCAAGTTACTTTTTCATTTGACGTTATTCACTTGTTTTCACTTACAGCTAATGTCAATACCCTGGTTTTACCTAATGCTCTGTGAATGAAGGAGTTTCTTCAGTTTTAAAAATTAAGGAAAGTACTTGTTTAATAGGTTACTATTCAACTCTTCTCACTTACAATCAATGAAAAAACTGTAATTACCTAATGCTTTGTGAATGTAAGTGGTTCTCCAGTTTTGAAAACTAAGCATGCAACTCATTTAATTGCCTGCTTCAAACTTTTTTTCACTTACAATCAATGTCAAAGCCATTGTGATTCATAAGTTTCTGTGAATGCAGTCATTTCTTCACTTGTGAAAACCAAGCAAGCCCTTGTTTATTTGGCTGCTAGGTACTTGTTTTCACATACAAGAAATATCCGAACACTGGATTTTTCTTACGCTCTGTGAATGTAGGTGGTTCTTCATGTTTGAAAACTATAAAAATTACTTCTTTATCTGGATGCTCTGGCACTTGTTTTTAATTACAATCAATGTCAAAACACTGGTTTTACCTAATGCTCCTTGAATGTAGTACATTCTTCAATTTAGAAAACTAAGGAAGTAATTTCTTTAATTTTCTGCTATGCATTTGTTTTCACTTACATTCAATACAAAACAGTTGTTTGACCTAATGCTCTGTGAATGAAGGAGGTTATTCTGTTTAGAAAACTAAGAAGTTGCTTGTTTAATTGTCTGCTACACAATTGTTTCACTTACAATGTCAAAACCCTGGTTCTAATTCTCTGTGAATTCTCTGTGAATGCATGAGGTTCTTCTGTTTTGAATTCCAAGCAAGTAGGTTAATTTGCTTCTATGCACTTCTTTTCACAAAAAAATGTCAATATGCTGGTTTTACCTAATACACTGAGAATGCAATTGTTCCTTCAAGTTGTGAAAACTAAGCAAGTTACTTTTTCTTTTGCTGCTATGCACTTGTTTTCACTTACAATCAATGAGAAAACAATGGTTTACCTAATGGCTGTTGGAATGCAGTAATTTCTTTAGTTGGGAAACTAAGCAATTTACTTCTTTAAATGACTGCTACACACTTCTTTACACTTTCAGTCAATGGCAAATCAGTTGGGATACCTAATGCACTGTGAAAGCAGTAGTTTCTTCAGTTGTGAAAACTAAGCACATTGCTTCCTTAATTGGCAGCTATGCATTTGTTTTAATGTACAACCAATGTGAAAGCCATGGTTTTACCTAAACTTCTGGGAATGCAGTAATTTCTTCATTTGTTAAAGTAAGGAAGTTACTTCTTTAATTGACTGCTACATACTTGTTTTCACTTACTTTCAATATCAAGCCCCTTGTTTGACCTAATGCTCTGTGAATGAAGGAAGATTTTCAGTTTAGGAAACTAAGCAAGTTTCCTGATACACACTTGTTTTCAGTTACAATCAATTTTAAAACACTGGTTTTACCTAATGTTTTGTGAGTAAAGGATGTTCTTCAGTTTTGAATTACAAGAAAATAGTTTAATTTGCTTCTATGCACTTGTTTTCACTTACAAGCAATTTCAAATATCTGGTTTTACCTAATGATCTCTGAATGAAGGGGGTTCTTCAGTTATGAAAAATTAAGGAAGGTACTTGTTTAGTGGGACAATACTCACTTGTTTTCACTTACAATCAATGTCAAAATGGTGATTTTATCTAACACCCTGAGAATGCAGATCTCTTCTCAATTTTGAAAACTAGACATGTTACATTCTTAATTGGCTACTTTGGACCTGTTTTAACATATAATCAATGAAAAATCACTGGTTTTACTTAATGCTCTGGGAATGAAGGAGGTTGTACAGTTTTTAAAATTTTTGCAAGGTTTTTGTTTAATAGGATACTATTCACATCTTATCACGTACAATCAATGAAAAATTGCTGGTTTTACCTAATATTTTGTGAACGTAAGTGGTTCTTCAGTTTGGAAATATACACAAGTTACTCATTTAATTGCCTGCTGCACAATTCTTTTCATTTAAAATCAATGTTAAAGCAATGGTTTTACGTAATAATTTTTGGTTGCAGTAGGTTATCTTGTTTCGAATTTTAAGCAAAATACTTGTGTTATTTGCTGTTATTTATTCTTACTTACAATCAGTGCCAAAACAATAGTTTACTTAATGCTCTTGGAAGGCAGTAGATCCTTCAGTTGGTAAAACTAAGCAATTTACTTCTTTAAATGACTGCCACACACTTGTTTTCACTTATAGTCAATGGCAAATCAATTTTGATAACTAAAACAGTAGTTTCTTCTTTGTGAAAACAAACCACATTACTTGTTTAATTGGATGCTATGCAATTGTTTAAACTTACAGCCAATGTCAAAACCATGGTTTTACCAAATATTCTGGTAATGTAGTAGTTTCTTCATTTGTGAAAACTAAGGAAGTTATTTCTTTAATGGGCTGCTACACACTTGTTTTCCCTTGCAGTCTATGTCAAAACCTTGGTTTTACTTAATATACTTGAATGAAGAAGGTCCATCAATTTTCAAAAATTAAGCAAGGCAGTTGTTTAATAGATACTATTCGCTTCTTCTCACTTTCAATAAATGAAAAAACACTGGTTTTAACTTTGTGAATATAAGTGGCTCTTCAGTTTTTAAAACTAAGCAATTCCCTCATTTAATTGCATGCTACACACTTCTTTTCACTTACAATCACTGTCAAAATGCTGGTTTTACCTAATGTAATCTGATTGCAGTAGTTTCTTCAGTTGTGAAAACTATGCACATTATTCTTTAATTGGCTAATTTGCACTTGTTCTTTTAATCAATGTAAACCACTGGTTTTATCTAACACTTTGTGAATGTAAGTGGTCCTTCAGTTTTGAAAACTATGCAAGTTACTCATTTAATTGACTGCTTCACAGTTCTTTTCACTTATACTCAATGTCAAGGCAGTGGTGTTACATAAGATTCTGTGAATGCAGTCATTTCTTCAATGTGAAAGCCAAGTGAGTCCTTGTTTAATTCGCTGCTATGCCCGTGTTTTCTTGTACAATCAATGAAAAACCAATGCTTTTAATTAACACTCTGTGAATGAAGGACTTTCTTCAGTTTTAAAAAAATAAACAAGGTACTTGTTTAATAGGATGCTATTCACTTCTACTCAAAATCAAAGAAAAAACACAGGCTTTATAATTGTGAGTGCAAGTGGTTTTTCAGTTTTGAAAGCTAAGCAAGTTACTCAATTAAATCACTGCTACACACTTCTTCAAACTTACTGTCAATGAAAAAAGGTGGTTTTTCCTAATGCTCTGCGAATGCAGGAATTTCTTCAGTTCTGAAATCTAGGTACTTTAAATGCCTGCTTTGCACTTGTTCTCACAATCAATGAAAAATAATTGGTTTTACCTACCACTTTGTGAATGTAAGTGGTTCTTTAGTTCAGAAAACTATGCAAGTTACTCATTTAATTGCCTGCTGCACATTTCTTTTCACTTACAATCAATGTGAATGCAACCGTTTTACATAATGCTATATGAATGCAGTAGGTTATTATATTTTGATTTCTTAGCAACTTACTTGTGGTATTTGGTGGTATTTATTCATACTAGCAATCAATTCCAAAACAGTGGTTTTACCTAACACTCTATGAATGTAGGGGGTCCTTCAGTTTTGCAAACTAAGCATGTTACATGTTTAATTGTCTGCTATGCACTTGTTTTCTCTTACAATCAGTGTCAAAACGCTGGTTTTAACTCATGCTCTGTGAATGCTTTATGTACTTCAGTTTTCAAAAACTAAGCAAATCT
>JAQZBX010011843.1:0-42093 GCA_029593785.1 Cabassous unicinctus
TTATTGTACATTGGAGAAAGTAGAGTAGAGTAAAGTAGAGTAGAGTAGCAGCAAAGAAATTCTAACTACACACTGTCAACAAGGAAATGCAGTCTCAATTAGATTTTTAAATCAAATAAACACTATGGGTTATGCTGTCAATCAGTAAAGGACGGAATTGCAAACATGTCTAATAGAGCAACTTAAATAAGAGTGATAGAGGCACCATTTATCTAATCACTTTTGAACTAAAACTTTTCTCAGAGAGGATTTAGTGAACTGTTGTAAGTCTCTCACCTGGTCTCTCCACCTTAAGTCCAGCTTCTGTCTAATCCATTCCCTTCAGTGTCAGCAGGGTGTTTTGTTTTGTTTTTCCTAAAAGATAAACATTATCATGTCAGTTCCTCAGAATCCTTCAGTATCTCTACATTGCTTAAAGGATATTTTACAAACTCCTTTACAGAGCATGTAATCTGTTCTTTACTCATTTCCAGCTCACTAGTGCTCTAGATATGTTATGAGCTGTCTTAGTTTGCCAGGCTGCTCTTAACAAATACCATAAACAGGTTGGCTTAAACAGTAGGAATTTATTGGCTCACAGTTTGGAGGCCAGAAGTGAAAAATTCAAGGTATCAGCAGGTCATGCCTTCTCCCATGTCTGTAGCATTCTAGTGGTGGCTTGTTGGCATTTATTCTCTGTCTCTGTCACATGGGGAGGTGTCTCTTTCTCTTTTTTCTCCTGTCCAAATTTCATTTGCTTATAAGGACTCTAGTCATATAGGATTAAGGCCCACCCTGATTTAATTCAGCCTTATTTTAATGGGATCTTTGAAGATCCTATTCACAAAGTTCACACCCATAGGACTGGGGGTTAGGATTTCAACTTGTCTTTCTGGGAGATGTACTTCAATCCCTAACATGAGCTAAATTTTTAAAAAAATAGGTTTTTGAAAAATTAATATACCATGTAATTCATCCTTTTAAGTTATACAATTCATTGGGTTTTGTTATGTTCACTGAGTTGTGCAACCAGCACCACAGTCTAATTTTAGAACATTTTCATCACTCTAAAAAGATACCATATTCATTAGCAATCATTACCCATTCCTCCCTCCCCTCAGTCGCTGGCAACAACTAATCTACTTTTGTCTCTATAGATTTGCCTATTCTAGACATCTCATATAAATGAAACCATACAATATGTAGTCTTATGTGACTGGCTTCTTTGACTTAGCATAATGCTTTCAAGGTTCATCCATGTTTTAGCATCTATCAGTACTTCATTCCTTTATATGGCCAAATATCCATTGTGAGGATATAGCACATTTTGTTTATCACTTTATCAATTAATGGACATTTGGGTGCTGCTATGACCACTTGTGTACAAGTTTTTACATGGACATACATTTTCATTTCTCTTGGGTATGTACCCAGAAGTGGAATTCTGTTAGTTTTTTGTTTTTAGAGATTTATTTATTTATTTAATTCCCACCCCCCCCCCCACCATGGTTCTCTTGTCTATCTGCTCAGTGTTTGCTCACCTTCCAGGAGGCACCGGGAACCAAACGCGGAACCTCCCACCTGGGAGGTGAGTGCACAATGGCCTGAGCCACATCTGCTCCCTGCGGGCTGTGTCATCTGCTGGCTCGTGGCATCTGCTCTTTTAGGCGTCTGCTCATTGTGGTGGGTGCAGTGTCTAGCTTGTTGCGGTGGGTGTGGCACCTAGCTCATTGCAGCAGGTACGGGCGTCTGCCCGTCTTCTTTAGGAAGGCACTGGGACCCAAATCCGGGACCTCCTATGTGGTAGGCGGGCACCCAATTGGTTGAGCCACATCCACTTCCCTAACTCCATGTTTAATTGTAAAGAACCACCAAACTGTTTTCCAAAGGGGCTGCATCATTTTATATTTCCACCATCAATGTATGAGGGTTCTAATTTCTCTATATCCTCACCAGCACTTGTTATTTATCTACCTTTTTGATTATAGACATCCTAAGTAGGTATAAGTGATATCTCTTTGTTATTTTGATTTGCATTTCCCTAATGACTAATGATAGTGAACATCTTTTCATGTGCTTATTGGCCATTTGTATACCTTCTTTGCAGAAGTGTCTATTCAAATGCTTTGCCCATTTGTAAATTGGGTTTTCTTTTTATTGTAAGAGGTTTTATGTCTACTGGAGACATATGAGATATATGATACACAACTATTTTCTCCCATTCTGTGGGTTGTCTTTTCACTTTCTTCATGGTGTCCTTTGAAGCACAAAAGTTTTTAATTTTATCTGTTTTTTTCTTTTGTTGCTTATGTTTTTGATGTCATAACATCAAAAATGAACCATTGCCTGATTCAAGGTCATAAAATATTTACTCCCTTCTTGCCACTTCTATTTAACACTGATTGAAGGGTGTAGACAGGACAATTAGGGAAAAAAAACCCATCCAGATTGGAAAGGAAAAAATAAAACTATATTCATAGATGCTATCGTCTTAGATATAGAAAACCTTATAGAATCCATTAAAAACTATTAGAATAATAAATGAGCTCAGCAAGATTGCAGGATACAAGGTCAATATACAAAAATCAATTGTATTTCTATACACTAGTAATGAACAATTCAAAAATGAAATTAAAACAATTTCATTTATAATAACATAAAATAATGAAGCACTTAGAAGGAAGTGCAAATTCAGCAAAAAATGTGCAAGACATGTACACTGAAAATATAAAACATCATCAAAAAAATTAAAACCTAAATAAATGGAAAGACATGCAATATTCATGGATCAGAAGACTTACTGTTGTTAAATGGCAATACTCCCCAAATTGAGTTGGCTATTATGGATAAAATTTCTATGAACATTATTGCACAAGTTGTTTTGTAGACTTATTTTCAGTCGTCTTGAATGAACATGTAGAAGTGCAGTTATTAGTCAAAGGCTAGATAGTATGCTTAATTTTATAGAAACTCAAACCTTTTCCTAGAGTACTAGTATTAGAGTGCTTCTTGTTCCACATCCTCACCAGTGTTTGCTGTTGAGTCTTTTTAAAAATTTTAGTCATTTAATCTAAATCATTTTATTTTAATCATTTATTTAATCTAAGGTTGTTTAGTAGTACCTCATTGTGGTTTCAATTTGCAATTCTCTGATGATTAGTGATTTTGAACATTTTTTTCCTGAGCTTATTAACCTTTCTTTGTCTTCCTTTGTAAAATGTCGACCCAAATCTTTTGCCAATTAAAATAAAATATGCATTCTAGATACCAGTCAGTGTCAGATGTATTTATTGTGAATATTTTCTCTGGGTTTGTAGCTTGCCTATTCATTTTCCTAATGGTGTCTTTTGATGAGCAGAAGTTTTTAATTTTGATGCAATCCAGTTTATCAGTTTTTTCCTTCTATTGGTTATTTCTTTCTGAGTCTTCCTTAAGGAATCTTTTACCCTATTGCAAAGGTAATCTCATATATTTTTCTAGAAACTTCTGTTTTCGTTTTTGTGTTTAGGTGTGTGATCCATTATCGCACATTAGTTTTTGTTATGGTGTGAGTTAAGGGTCAAGGTTCCTATTTTTCCACATGCCTGTCTAGTTGTTGCAGCACCATTTGTTGAAAATACTTTCCTTTTTTTTGACTATATATGTGAAGGAGTCTATTCTCTCTTCTGTGTTCTTTTATTCCAGTGATGTATTTTTCTCTTTTTGCCAGTATCACAGTCTTGATTACAGTAGCTTTTTAAAAATAAGTTTTGTATGTTTTAATAGTAAATTTTTAAGTTAGGTAGTGTACATTCTCCAATTTTCTTCTTTTTCAAGATGTTGTATTGTAGCTACTTTAGGTCCTTTGTGTTTCCATATAAATTTAGAATCAGCTTTTCACTTTCTACATTTAAAAAAGGCTGTTATGATTTTGGTTGGCACTGTGTTCACTTCCTAGATCAATTTGGGGAGAGTAAACATCTTAACAATCTATAATAATGGTTTATTTCTCCATTTATTTATATCATCTTTAATTTCTCAGAGCCACGGTCTTTTGATTTTCAGTGTTCAGGTCTTGCATATTTTATTAAGTTTATTTTTAAGTAGTTAATGTTTTTTTATGGTATTATAATTGCATTTTAAAAGCGTTTCATTTTCCACTTGTTTCTTGTAAATAAAAAGGCAACTGAATTTTGTATATTGGCCTTCATTTATTAGTTCTAGGAGTTCACCGCCCCCCACCCCCAGGCTTTATTATGTACATAATGATGTTATATGTAAGTGAAGACTTACTTATTCCTTTCAATGTGTGTTTCTTTTTTTGTTTTGTTTTAACAAACCAATTTATTGATACATATTAATAAAGCTTAAATCTATCCAAAGTGTACAATCAGTGGTATTCTGTATAATCATATAGTTGTACATTCCTCACTTCAGTCATTTTAAAAGCATTTTTATTTATTCCAATAATAGTAATAATAATAAACAAAAAACTCACAAAAAATCTCATCACCTCTCATCTCGATTCCCCTGCCATACACAGCTGCTATTCTGTTTCCATCTCTCTAGTTTTTTGTATTTATATTTTGTAAAAACGGTCTTATATATGTAATATCACCCATATTCATATTTTACATGAGGTTTCACTGTTATACAGATCCATGTTACATTTCTAGCTTTCCTTCTAGTAATATACATGACCTTAGACTTTTCCTTTCAACCACTGTTATACCCATATAATAGCTCTGCTAGTTACAAACATTATGATGGTTTATGTATGTGTTCTGCTCTGTAATGTTTGTTCTTTGTCTTTTTTTTAAACAATTTATTAAAGTATATCATTCATACATGAACATACATAAACTGTAAGTGTTCAGTAGACATTGTGAACTTAAAAAACAAACATGCATAATATCATACAGGGCTCCCACATATCACCCCCCCTGCCCCCCGCCCAAACACCCTGCATTGTTGTGAAACATTTGTTAACAAATCATGAAAGAGCATCGTCAAAGTATTACTGCTAACTATAGTCCATGTCTTCCTCCCCTATACATTTTTTTAAGGATTTATTTCTTTATTTACTTTTATCCATTTTTACCCCACCGTTTTTGCTGTTTTTATGTACATTCACTGGGCAACTCTCTGTGTCCGTTTCCTGCCCTCTCTTCTCATCCTTCTCCTGTCTTCACTGGGATTCGATCCTCAGAATCTCCGATGTGAGATAGAGGCGTCCTACTACCTGTGCCACCTTAGTTTCTGTTTTTTTGGTGCGTCTCGTCTTGGCTCTCTCTTGTGTCACTCTCCTGTTATGTCATCATCTTGCTGCGTGGCTCGCGGGGCCTGGTGGCACACCCGTGCATGGGGCCTGGTGGCCCATGCGCCTTCTATATTTTTCTTTTTTTAATTTTTACTGGGAGGTCCTGGGGGTCAAACCCAGGTCCCTCCATATGGGAGACGGATGCCCAACCACCCGAGCCACATTCGTTCTCCTGCTACATCTCTTAAGGTTGACCAAAGATACCCAAAGTTATAGTCTTTTCCCATACAGGATGGTCATATAATAAATCAGGCTTAGTTTATCACCAGCATTCTAAAAACCAGACCTAGGGAGAAAAGCTAGGTCTGGGGACACATGCATGGTTTCTAATATATTGAATGTTTAGCCTACCCTGATTATCACAAAATCAGGACAGTGAAAATATTCGCAGATTTCATTGTCTCTTGCCCATTTTCTGGACAAGATTTCTGTGTGTGTGTGGATGGTACTGACTTTTGGGAGTTCTTTAAATATTCTCAATAATCACTAAAAGTTTTGTGTACTGTGTTTATTTTATCTGTTTATCACTTGTATTTTCACTTTCTCTAAGTTGTTTTTTGATGAACATTGGTTTTTAATCTTATTATAGTCAGATTTATCTTGTCTTGTTTAAGAAGTCTTTCCCCACCCCAAGGTCAAAAGATGTTCATTTTTCCACTAAGTTTTTTTAAATATTCATTTTGATATTTGAGTCCTTAATACATCTGGTATTGATTTTTCATATGATGTGATGTTAGGATCAAATTTCATCTTTTTTTTAAAAACATGGAACATCATTTTTTAGCTCCATTAATTGGACAGGTTTTCTTATTCCCAGGATTTGACATACAACCTAATTTAAATTTTCTTTCTTTTTTTTTTCCTGTACTCTGTTAGATTCCGTTGGGCAGTTTAACCCGCTGTCAATATCACACTGTCTTAATTACAGTAGTTTCATAGTATGTTCACATATTTAGTAGATAAAGTTTCTCCTTCAGAAGTTTCTTGACATTCTTGAACCTGAATTCCTTTTTTTTTTTTTTGAGGTACTGGGACCGGGGATTGAACCCAGGACCTTGTATGCGGGAGTCTGGCACTTAACCACTTAGCCACATTGGCTCCCCTGAGTTGGCTGCCTCGTCTGTTTGCTCTTTGTGTTTTGCTTGTTGTTTTGCTTGTTGTTTGCTCATTTGTTTGTTTTCTTTAGGAGGCACTGGAACCAAACCCAGGACCTCCCATGTGGGAGGCGGGGAGCTCAACTGCTTGAGACACATCCGTTCCCCCATATTAGTTTTAGAATCATTTTATTAGGTTTCATGAATAGTTCTTTGGGAATTTCTCTTTGTTTTATGTGTTACTGTATAGATCAATTCAGGGAGAATTGGTAACTTCATGAGATTATCTTCTTATCCATAAGCTGGTTTAGCACTCCATATTTTTAGGCTTTTTTGATATTTTATAATTTCCTTGTACAGGTTTTGCATATCTTGTTTTAGACTTATTTTTTGGTTTAGTTTACTCTGTCATAGACTGCTTGTGTGGAGAGAATCAAATCCCAGTTTATGTTAGTCCCAGTGAAATCAGGACCTGAAGGTGGAGAGCCCCAGGCATATCAGAGAGCTTGAGTCAGTCCTCCTCACCCCACACAGCATAACTTCAGATTACTTCTTTACCTGTTTCCCTTGAGGAAGAAGCTGCCTTACAGTTGCCTAGCCCTGGGGGTTTGTGTTGAAAGAAATGGGGATGTGAAGAAGCAGCCATGGATGGTTTATTTTACCGTTTTTCTCAGCTCCTGACTTTCTGTGGACCCTAGACCAGAAGTCTGAGTAATGCACATATGGGGTCAGGTTGCATGCTCATGGGTGCTGGGACACGAGAGAGGCAAAAACAGAGCTTCAGTGGTTCCTTTTCCATTTTGTTCTCCCATAGTTTAATGGGCAGCCCCTTGTCTCAGTCCAAAACCACCATCCCACACATACCACTTCAAAATGTGTCTCTGTCACACTGGAGGTTTCTCATAGTTCCCTCCATTTCTCCTGTGTTATGTCTCCAAGCTAATCTTCTGGATATTAAACCCTTGTTGGACATGTGATTTCCAAATATTTTCTCTCATTTTATAGGTTGTTGTTTTGCTTTCATAATTAAGTCCTTTGAGGCAGAAAAGTTTTTAATTTTGATGAGGTTCCATGTAACTATTTTTGTTGTTGTTATTGGTTGTGCTTTGGGTGTAAAGTCTAAGAAACCATTGCCTAACACAAGGTTCTGAAGATGCTGCCCTATGTTTTCTTCTAGGAGTCTGATATAGTTCTGGCTCTTATATATAGGTCTTTGATCCATTTTGATTTGATTTTTGTATATGGTGTGAGGGAGGGTCCACCTTCATTCTTTTGCAAATGGAGTTCAGTTTTCCCAGCACGATTTGTTGAAGGGACTATTCTTTCGCAGTTGAATGGTCTTTGTCCCCTTGTCAAAAATAGTTGGATATAAATGTGAGGGTTGATTTCTGAGCTCTCAATTCAATTTAATTGGTCTTTGTGTCTGTCCTTGTGCCAGTACTATGCTATTTTGATTACTGTGACATTGTAATAAGTTTTAAGATTGGAAAATGTGAGTTCTCCAACTTTGTTCTTCTTTAGATAAGATTTTGACATATTTAGTTTGCAGTTTCTCTGAAATCTTCAAAAGTGGAGATGTGCAGATCTGCCTGCAGTTCTTGGAAGGAGGGTGGGGGCTTGAGAGAGGGGGAGGGAGACAGAGAAAGAGATAGATAGATTTTAGGGTTATCAGATTTCAGGGAGTGGTGGAGAAGAATTTGTTCAAGATTGAGGACAGAACCCCAGGGAACATATAGTTTTAGTGGACAAGTACAGAAAAAGGCACTGGGAACATTCAAGATTGAGGCCTAGTATTATATACTGCCTAAGAGTTACCCTCTGAAAGCCTCCTTGTTGCTCAGATGTGGCCTCTCTCTAAGCCAAATGCAGCATATAAACGCACTACCTGCCCTCTTCCCCTGGCATGTGACATGATTCCAGGGGATGAGCCTCCCTGGCACCGAGGGATTATTGCCAAGCGCCAACTAGCAATGCATCTGGAAAAAGACTTTGACCAAAAGGGGGAAATAGTAAATACAAATGAGTTTTTATGGCTAAGAGATTTCAAAGTGAGTTGGAGGTCATTCCAGAGGTTACACTTATGCAAATCTCAGCAGGATCTCATTGACTGCAGGATCTCATAAACAGTGCCTCAAATAGCTGGGGCTCCTGAGGGCTCTAGAGACAGGGCAGACAGCTCAGGAATTCAGCACCCTGTCAGTAGGCTTTACTTTGGAATTTATGTTCTCCAGTGTAACAGAATTAGACTCATTTATAGATTCTCTACACATGGTTCTTCTGCCTCTTTTATTTGATGTACTATACTTGGTAAATATATGTCCCAGAGACTTAAATCTTTGATCCATCCATGTGCCAGTTGAGCCCTGAATTTCAGCAGAGTTGCAACACCTACTCTCCAGTTCATTAGACTCACCCAGGACAACTAACAAGGAGATGATGATGGACAATGCCCATCCCAAGGAACAGAGAGTGTCTGCAACTGCAAGCAAGATAGTTTCATCCATCTGCCCCATGGGATCTAAGCTCCCTCTCAATTAGAAGCAGAGTGGGCATCACTATCCCATAATCCTCAAGATTGGGGAATGAACAATTGATTAAAGTAGATTTATTGTTATTCTATAAACTTGTTATTCTAGCAATGGAAGAACTTTTTTTTTTTGTTTGTTTGTTTTAGGGTAGGCAAGGAAGTAAAGAGTTTATTAAGAAACAAGAAAATGATAGAAGTACAAGGTCCGAGGCATGGACCATGGACGTGCTGCAGAGTGACATGCCAAGAACTCTTATCTTTGATATAAATGCAGTGGCCATCAGAGGTTCTAAGGGATGTGAGAGGGAAGAATAGGTGTAATATGGGGGCATTTTCTGAACATTTGAGTTGTCCTGCATGACATTGCAGTGACAGATACAGGCTATTGTATATTTTGTCAAAACCTACAAAATTGTGTGGTGCAAAGTATAAACTATGATGTAAACTGCAGATCATGATTAGTAGCAATGCTTCAATTTGTGTTCATCAATTGTAAAAAAGGTACCACATTAATGAGGGATGTTGTTGATGTGGGAAAGTGTGGGAGAGAGACGGAATGGTGCATATGGGAATCCCTTATATTTTTGATGTAACATTTATATAATCTAAATCTCCTTTAAAAATAAAAATAAAAAATAAAAAAAATAGAGATTGATGACAAAACCCCTGGGAACATCTAGTTTTAGTGGACAAGTGCAGAAAAAGGCACTGAGAAGGAGATCAAGAAGGAGAAACCAGGAGAGAAACCAAATATTATAGGATTTTACAGTAACATCCTAAGCGTTTTCTTTACCTTGAGACCAGATTTTCCTTTCAGCACCCTGTATTTGCCCTCAGACCCTTTCTTACTTTGAGGATCCGCTGTTGGGAGAGATTGTGAATGAGAAATAGTTTATTTTTGAATCTAGCAATTTCTGTTTTCTTTATATTCTCTCCAAATTCTGCTTGACAACAAAATAATTTCTTCTTTATCCCATCTCTCTATCTGTACCTTATAATATACAGATAAAAGAAACCAGTTGATACTTTGGACATTCAGCTTGGAAATTACCTTAGCTAGAAGTATAGAAATAACAGTTCATTATTCATTAGCAACATTGTTGTTCATTAGCAACATTTTCTGTTTTTTTCGTTTCGTTTTGTTTGTTTTTAAATCCTGTTACAGGCAACAGCTTTCTGCTGCTTCATTACAAGGGTCTTCTTTCCTCCAGCTTCCAATAATATTTTACTCAATTTCCTTTCAGGTCTCTCTCCAGTGACCTCCTCAAGGCTTATCAGGCTTTTGCTAATGATAACCTGATGGTCCTTATAGCTTCTACTTACCATGCAATCCCAAAGCTAGTGTCACATGTTTTTGGTTTTTGTTATGTCAGCCCCAGTTCTAGGTACCAAATTCAATTCTGGTAATTATCATTATACAAAACCACCCCAAACCTAGTCCCAGAACCTGCTTTTCCTGATTTAGCCTAAGTCACTCAGCATCACTTCCACTACATTCTGTTGTTTACAAGCAAGTTAAAAAGCAGCCTGGATTTAAGGAGAAGGAATTATATTCCATATCTTTATGGGGGAGTGGCAAATTCACATCATATGTGGGATGGGAGATATTTTTTTGTGGCATTTTTGAAAAATACAATCTGCCACAGAGGAATAAAATAAAATACATAGAATTATAGAAGAAACCAATTACATTAAAATATTGTTACCAAACTATTTGCGATAATGTAATATGTGCTTATTCAACACAATACACGATAAGATCTACTGGCAGGCCTGATAATATAGTAATTTAGAGGTTGGAGAAAATAAAGATATAATTTATTTTCCCATCCATGTTCCTGGATCTCCTAAATTCCATCCACAGACCTTAGGGCCTCTTAGGACCCTTGAATTAATGTAATGGTGTCTGCAGAGTCATATTACTGTGGCCTGGGGAGTGGTTGCGTAAGAGGAAGGAGAATGAGAAGGCTGACACTCAAGGGAGGCCACTATGGATTAAGTTCCTGTACTAGCATTTATTTATCTTTTTAAGTTAGGGTTACATTTTTTTTTAAAAAAAGAGACTTAAATGTGTTTATGTAATGAAGGAAAGATGCCAGTGAAGAGACAAAGTTTATAAATATATGAAATATATATGAAAGGTAAAGGGTATTTGAAAGGTTTCTCAGAAGACAGGAGAGGGTATGGTCTTGAGGTTAGGTAGAAGCATTAGTCTTGGTTAGGAAGAGTGGTAAAAGGAAAGGAATTAAGGATGTTTGTGGTTGCTGTATATCAGATCATGTGATATTCAGAAAAAATATATATTAGATATAATACATTTTGACAGAGGGACAAGGGAGGCCAGGGCAGGCCTCAGAGAATATTGCAGCAGAGGGCCTGGGTGATAAGAAAATGTTGGAGATGAGATATGGTGGGGAGAAAAAGAGGTAGTGAAATGGGGACAGGAAAAAAAGAAACTAATACTGTAAGTGGTTGGGGGCAGAAGGCAATCTGCCTAGCCTACCGTTTTGTTCAGGGTCTTCCTTAGACCAACCATTCTCCTTACCTTGGATTTTTTTTCTTATTTAATTTTTTTTCCTTACCTTGAATTTTGATACAAAGAAAAGTGGGAATGAGAATAAAATGTAGTTATTTATTTTGACTTCTGCTTATTTAGAGTGAACTTTTCTAAATCTCTTTTTAGAATATGTGATTGATATTTGGAATGCCTTTGCTACAAAATAGCATGAAAACTGAAGAGCTTGTTTTTCATGGCTTTTTGGGGCTGGCAGGGCATGTGTTTGCTGTTTTCCATGCTTACAGCTGGATGGACATTGGCCTCAAAGATTCCATGGTTTTCTTTGTCAATAGCCAACAGATGTTTGCTACAGTGGTTTGCTCTCTTTATTTAATGTGAGGGTAATGTATCTCTGTATGCTACTGAGAAGAGCTGTAAAGTATACTAGTTCATTTGTGTATAACAAATATGTCGTTGTCCCCATTGATCCTTCACTAAATGATTTATCATTTTTATCAAGCTGTCATCAATACCTGGTTGACACATCTCTCTTAAAATTGCTCTTTCTGTGAGTTGATCCTGACTCTGGTATATCTTGCTTAAAGGGAAAATATTTTTTTAAAATTTTAAAGAAGCTTCAGGTTACATACATGTTACATCAGAAATATAGGGGAGGACAACCAGCAAGATGGCAGCAGAGTAAGGAGCTCCTAGAGTCAACTCACACTACAGGGCAGTTAGTAATCACCCAGAGCTATCTAAAGCACCTGTTTGGGGGCTCCAGAAGACCAGAAGAGCATCCTGCAACATCCTTGAAAGAATGAAGGGAGGAGACTGCCCATCTGCAGAGAAGATTCGTAAGTAGAGCACTCCACACCACGGAGGCCGGTGCCCATCCTCCACTGGCGACACAAGCCACCTCAGGAGCTATTCTGCAGCTAGAATTGGAAGCTCCACTTCCCAAAAACATGGGAGAAAGAGACAGTTGGGCACCAACTTCAGCTACTGATTAGTAAATTAGGTAGACTAAAGTATAATCCTAAGAACAGCTAAAGTTTGAACCGGACCAAGTCAGAAAGAGGCCGGTAGCTGTCATTTTGACTCCACCCTTGGCATGAGGGAAAGCCAGGCTGGCTGAAAATCACAGAGATGGTAGGAACTGGCTTCTTTCATCCAGATCAGACTGCAGCCCTAGCCTAGGCTTCAGCCCCTCCTCTGGCTGGGGCTGCAGCAGCATCTCCCAGTAACTGCAGGTACATTCAGCTGGCACAGACTGAATCGTCGTAAGACTACTGGGGCAACTGCGGTCATTTTGGACCTGCATGGCATAGATTGCTGCCCACACCTGCAGCTCCATCCTTGCCCCAGGCAGGGGAGAAAGGGGCATGAAGCTTCATCAGTCTCTGTGGGCAACTACAGTCTAGGCCTGTACGACTTAGATTATTACACAAGGCTATGGCTCTGTCCCTACCCCTGGCAAAGGAGAAAATTGGGAGACACTTCATAGGTCCCTCCCTGGGGCAATGAGGGCAGCTTGAGCCTCCACAGCTTATAGCACCAACTACATACTTGGTCCTACTATACAACCAGCAAGGGAGAAAGGGCAGAAAGCCCTAAACTAAGGAGAGAAACTGCATACAAAATAAATACTCTAGTAAGCCAGATGCCAAGAAACCAACAAAAAATTATAATCCACACCAAGAAATAGGAAGATGTGGTTCAGTTAAAGGAACAAGATAAACTTCCAGAAGACATAAAGGAGTTGAGACAACTAATCATAGATGTTCAAACAAATCTCCATAATAAATTCAATGAGATGGCTAAAGAGATTAAGGATATTAAAAATACATTGGGTGAGCACAAAAAAGAATTTGAAAGCATAGATCTTAAGGGAATGAAAGGCGCAATAAATGAAATTGATAATACACTGGAATAATAGTAATGATAATAGCAGATTTGAGGAGGCAGAAGAAAGGATTGGTGAGCTTGCAGAAATGGCCTCCAAAAGTGAACATACAAAAGAACAGATGAAGAAAATAATGGAAAGAATTGAACAAGGTCTCAGGGAGCTAAATGACAGCAAGAGACATGCAAACATGCATGTCATGGGTGTCCCAGAAGGAGAAGAGAAGGGAAAAGGGGCAGAAGAAATATTTGAAGAAATAATGGTAGAAAATTTCCCAGCCTTATCAAAGGACATGGATATCCATGTCCAAGAAGCACAATATACTCCCATCTGAATAAATTCAAATAGACCAACTCTGAGACACATATTCTGAGAGCAGCAAGAGAAAAGCAATGCGTATATATAAGGGATACCCAATAAGATTAAGTGCTGATTTCTCATCAGAAACCATGGAGGCAAGAAGACAGCAGTATGATATATTTAATATACTGCAAGAGAAAAACTTCCAGCCAAGAATCTTATATCTGTCAAGATTGTTCTTCAAAAATGATGGTGAATTTAGAATATTCACAGATAAACGGAAACTGAGAGAGTTTGTAAACAAGAGACCAGCTTTGCAGGAGATGCTAAAGGGTGTGCTACAGTCTGAAAAGAAAAGAGGAGAGAGAGGCTTGGAAGAGAGTCTAGAAATGAAGTTTATATCAGTAAAAGTGACAAAGTCTCAAAAGAGTGGTGAAAATAAAATATCAGTTAAAACCCAAAGGTCAAAATGGGTGAAATAAGAACTGCTTTTACAGTAATAACATTGAATGTTAATGGATTAAAGTCCCCAATCAAAAGACACAGACTGGCAGAATGGACTAGAAAATATGAGACACCTTTATGCTGTCTGCAAGAGACTCACCTTAGACCCAAGGATACCAATAGATTGAAAGCGAAAGGTTGGCAAGAGATATTCCGTGCATGCAGTAACACACACACACACACACACACACAATCCCAGAGTAGCTATACTTATATTAGACGAAATAGACTTTAAAGACACTAGAAATACACAATCTGAGGAGAAAGTTAGGGGAAAAAAATTCCATTTACAATAGCAACTTAAAGAATCAAATATTTAGAAATAAACTTAACTAACGATGTAAACACTTGTATTAAAAAAACTACAACTCATTGTTAAAAATTTAAAAAGACCTAAATAATTGGAAGAACATTCCATGCTCATGGATTGGAATATCATTAAGATGTCAATTCTACCCAAATTGATATAAATTCAATGCAATCCCGATAAAAGTTCCACCAGCATTTTTTAAATAAACAGAAAACATGATTATCAAATTTATTTGGAAGGGTAAGGAATCCCAAATAGACAGAAACATCTTAAAAAGGAAAAGCAAAGCTCGAGGACTCTCAGTTCAGAGTTTAAATATTACCCAGCTACAGTGATAAAAACAGCATGATACTGGCATAAAGACAGACACATAGGCCAATGGAACTGAATTAATGGTTCAGAAACAGACCCTCACATATATGGTCAAGTGATTTTTGACTAGCCTGTCAAACCCACCCAGCTTGTGCAGAACAGTCAAATCAATAAACGGTGCTGAGAGAACTGGATATCCATAGTCAAAAGAAGGAAAGAGGCCCCCTTTCTCACACCTTACATACAAAAATTAACTCAATGGATCAAAAACCTAAATATAAAAGCAAGAACCCTAAAGTTTCTAGAAGAAAATGTAGGAAAATATCTTCAAGACCTGGTGGTAGGTGGTGGATTCTTAAAGGAGATAAGAGGAGGACTGAGATGGACTACCAATGTTTAATGTATGTAGAAGTTTTAAATAGCTTTACTGTAAAAGTATAGAAATGTTTACAGTTGATGGTAACACAGTATAGTAAGTAACAGCTGGTTTATAAATTGGAATGTGGCTGAAAATGGTAGTCTAGGGATGTAAATGCCAATTGAGAGAAAGCGAGAGAATAATATAGGGACTGAATAACACAGTAAACCCAGAGGTGGATGAGAATTGTGGTTGATGGTACAGATGCAAGAGTGTCCTGTGTGAGCTAGAGCAGATGTACATCACTTTTGCAAGGTGATGGGAATGTGGAGAAGCATGGGAAAAATACAACTGGAGTGACCTATGGGCTGTGGTTAACAGTAATAATGTAATTAATATTCAGCATCTAAGCCAAAGATGTACTGTGTTGATAATGGGGGAGTATGGAAAAAGTGTGCCAAATGTACCCTGTGGACTTGGTAATAGTCTGATGATATTATCTCATAATCTGTAACAAATGTTCCACTACAGTATGTTGTGTTAATATAGGGATACTGTATGGGAATTCTGCACATGTACATGATTGTTTTATAAGTTTACAACTTCTGTCATAAATATTTATTTTAAAAATAATAATAAGGCGGGTTGGTGGGGGAAATACATCAAATTTAAGATAAGGACTATAGTTAGTAATAAGATTTTGACAATTCTTTCATCATTTTCAACAAATGTCTCACAGCAATATAAGGTATTGGTGGTGGGTTGATGTATGGGACCCCTGTATGATGTTATGCATGTTTGCTTTTTAAGTTCACAGCTTTTACTATATACTTATTGTTTATGTATGTTCATATATAAATGATATATATATATAAAATAATAGAGTGGGTTGGGGGAAAAAATAAACCAAATATAAGATACAAAAAATATATATATGTAGGGGTTTCCCATATACCTCACCCCTCCCCCATTTTCCCCAATTAACATTCTTTCATTATTGTGGTACATTTGTTACAGTTGATGAACACATATTGAAGCATTGCTACTAACCATGTTCTGTAGTTTACATTATAGTTTATACTTTGCACTGCACAATTTTATAGGTTTTGACAAAATGTATAATGGTCTGTATCTGTCATTGCAGTGTCATGCAGGGCAATTCCAATGTCCCCAAAATGCCCCATGTTACATCTATTCTTCCCTCTCCCTTCCCTCAGAACCTCTGGTGGCCACTGCCTTTATAGCAATGATACAAGTTCTTTCATCGCTCGAATAATAGTAAGTCTACTGGAGGGATATGTGGGGTGGGGTTCACCTGGGGCATGCCTCTATGGCATATGAATATGTTCCAAGTGGTCATGGGGCATTGTCTTGGTGGGTGGAGACCCACACAATAGCCATAAGAATATTAAATTCCCACCCTGGGAAGTCCTGCTACATTCTCTAATAGAGTGGCAAGAATCCCCCCAAGTACATGGGCAGTGCCTAGCGAAGGAGGACAGACCATTATGCCAGGCCCTTGATATTGATGATTGTACTTATGAACCTTGTTCTTGGGAAAATATTTTCTGTCTGTCAAAGCATTACTTTAGATCTTCTTGAAACATTATAAAATTTTAAAAGTTTCAGGTCAGTACTATACATCATTAAAAAAAACTTAAGTTTCTAAGCACAAATATTCATTTTTGCATGAGTATGGTATGTAATTGCTAATTTGCAATATTTTCATTATTTTTTACTAGAGAAGTTGTGGGTTTAACAGAAATCATACATAAAATAGAGGGTTCCTATAAGGCATCTTATTATTAACACCTTGCTTTAGTATGGTACATTTGTACATTTGCTGCAATACTATTTTAAGATAATTTTTTTACTATAAAGAAGTGTGAAGGAGAAAACAAAGCTATTCATGGATAATGTTAGGAAATTCAAAGAGTACTGATAGATACAAGATGAAAAGTGAATACTTCTGTCTCTGTATCCTTCCCTCTCCCCAAAGATAAATATTAATAATTTCTTGAGGTTTCTTATTTTAAAAAGTAATAATGCACACACAGGAATCTGTCTACTTTTGAAATTATTTATTTTTTTAAATCAAAGATACACACACACACACACACACACACACACACACACACAAATCTCTCTCTTCTCTCTCTCTCTTTAAAAATCCAGATAACCTTATAACCTTAACAGGCTTACTGATGCTACATACTTTAAATCTACCTTTTCTTGTTTCTAACAGAAAAACCTTGTACTTGAATTCTTGCATTCATTCATCAGACTTATTCTGAGTTGTACAATGTGCCAAATACTGATCCTGACCCTAAGGATATGGCTTCAGGAGAACACATGCCATTCTGTTCTGGTAGAGCAGATCTTAGGGGTCTTCAATAGATTTTGCAAATATTGTCACTCTGTCCTCTGTCTCCTCTTTTCTATTCTTTCACTGTTATTTTCTTTCTCTGATCTGTTTGTAAATGAGGGCGATCCCAGAGTAGAGGGATTTGATAGTCTCCAGAAAATATGTAGGCAAGAGAAAGTGTCTTATTACAGGTACAATTCATATGACCTTGGAGTATAGAAGTTAAGAAGACTCTTAAATCTCTAGTTTAAGGGATTTAGGATATGGTTGATGATGCCATTTGCAAACACAAAGGGTTTACTTTTGGGCCATTTGTATTAACAGTGCCTGATGGTTGTCTTCTCGGCATAAAGGTCCGGTAGATTTGAGTTCATAGGAGAAATTTGGGTTAGAGTATAGGTGTAGGAGTGATTGGTCTCGAGGTGATAGTAAGAGTCATGTCAGTGGATGAGATCATGCAGGGAAAGTGTGTGCCAGAAGCAAGAAGAGACCAAGTAAAGAACCCATAGAATAATGAAAATGCTCTTTAAAGAGTAGCAGTGGGGGAGAAGCCAGTGAAAGAGGCTGAGAAGGTTAACTTAGAAAGAGAGGCATGTTTTGAATGCAAAGGAGGGTGATTGCCAAAATTAAATAGATTTATCTTGAGGATATTTAAGAGTTGCCAAATCACTTTTTGAAAAATTGATATGAGCATATGTTTAATTCTTTTCTTTTTCTTCTTCCAATTTCTGTATAGAAAATATAGAGTCCCAAACGACTCTTTCTCCTGAGGTATTTATTTAAGATTGGGCTCTGTTTCTTAAAATTGGCTGGGCATTAGTTTGCCTCTTGGCATGAATTTTGTGGTATATGTCATTCCTATACCCAGTGCCTTAGTACAGGTAACAATAACTTTGGGGAAGCTACCTTGTCTTGCTAAGCCTGTTTCCTCATCTATAAAATGGTAATAATAATGATAATAATCTGCCCTTGGGATCATCATTTTGTGAAAATTAATAATATCACATTACCTAACATCATGCCTAAAAAATAAAAGAGTGCGATAAACTTTAGCTATTGCTTAAGACTCAGATTTTTTGGCCTGTGCTAATTGTAAAACAGGATCAATGTTTATAATGGCCAAGTGCAGGACTATAAATGGAGGCCCATATACCATGTCTAAATACTGAAAAGTTAAAATACTACAAACTGTTAAATAATTTAAAAAAAAAGAAAAGAAGTGTTCTATCCTACCTTGATACCTACATAGTGACTTGGAAGGCCAAATTCAAGTTTTAAAATCTTAGTGTTCTCACGGTTCTGGGCTAGAACATGATGGTGCAGGGAATGCTGGTTCCTAACTTCCCATCCTGGCCTGCAGCCCCTCTCTTATATTTCCAGTCCTAGCTCCTTCCCACACACGTGTGGATGCTCTAGTCTGAATATCCAAGCTCTCTCCACAGCCTTTGTCTTCCCCAGCAGTTGCCTCTCATACCTGTGTGAGGACCTGTCCTGGAAGTGGGCTAAGGGCCATTTGAGCAGGGAGCTCCAGATAGACGATAATTGTTCTGTGGGGTTGAGACCCAAGAGGTCACGTCCCCTTGGCTCTCTGTGCTACTTATTCCATGGAGGGAGGTGGGACCAGTGGAGGGCCAAATCATGTTGCCTTGATTTAAGGGTGGTAGTGATCTTAATAATCTTTTAATAGGTCTGCAAGACTTGATTGACCCCAGACTATATTCCTTCCATTCTGTCCTTTCGTTATATAGCCAGAATGATTCTCTAAAACAAAAATTATCATCACATCCCTGTTCAAAACTGTTTGGTACTTCACATCATCAAGATTAAGTCTAAATACCCTAACATGCCCAGTAGTAGAACCTTTGTGGGCTGTTCTAGTCACTACTTACTTTTTCATCCTTATCTGTCATCAAGATCTTTTGTTGCCATACCAACCAAGTATTCATTCTTACCTACACAACTTTGCACAAACTGTGGGTCTATCATATTCTCCTATCGTCATGAACAGCCTCTAGTATATTTACCAAACTCCCACTGACCCTTTAACAATTAAAATATTAGCTAATCTGGCATGTCTTTCTTTACCTCCCCAGGAAAAATTAAGTCCTCCTCCTTCTGTATTTCCGTTGTGACTTGAGCACATATCTAGTATGGCACTTGTCCCATTATGTAGTGTTTGCGTGCCTGTAAGCCACGCCCTTTGCCTCCCAAGCAGGGACTAATTTCAGCATGGTATTCCCAGTATTAATATTTCCTGCTGCATGAAAAGTGCTTAATAATTGTGTGTTGAATGAAGAGTGTAATTAGTGGAGTGCTTTAAGTGTGAATTGCTCTAAATAGAGGGCCATTTTGCAGTAAACTTCAACATATCTAAGGTGATTGAAGAATGGAGTAGTCTAGTAATTGATTATGCTGTTTAACAGTCAATTACAAATGATCAATTTTAGATAATTTGAATACAAAACAAAATGGGCTGTACAGAATTTATCTGTCTTTGTTAATTCATAAAATACCTCAAAGTAATCATACTGAATTCTATTTCTCAATGTTTAGAGCTATGGCTGAGGAAGCTGTAGGAGATCGAATGTTCTCTATAATAGTGATGCTTTGTCATTAGCTGTACCTTGTTTTTTCAGTTGACTCTCTAATACTCTTATTTATTTATATTTACTATTTTTGCCTATCTAAATAGTATACTATAAATTTAGTGCTGGATAGAAGGGATTCACAATTGTATATTGTTATCAAATGCATGCTTAAAAAATTCTCAGAGGACAAGAGAGGCAGTATACCTTAAGGTAGATAACACTATCTTAGTTCAGCAAACAACTTGCTATATTCAGGCCATGCCCTATTCAGTAGCAGTCCTTACTGAGTCTGAATGAAATCTTGTAAACTGTGCTAAGCAGTTCGTTTGACTCTCTGGCCATGACTATTTCAAGAGTGCTGCCCAAATTCTGTATTTATTTTTCTCTCTCATTCATATGAAATTAGTGTCAGTGGTAGCTGCTCGTTTGTGTATTGATTTAATGATTCTGTTCTGTTCTCACCTGCCCAAAAACTGTGTTGCTAATTATTAGTCACAAAACTCAGGGATTGTGTCTATGCATATGGGCCTGCATTTTCACTTCTTTGAAAGTGGCTTATGTTTGGAACTCAGGGAGCAAGTTCTTGATAAATGTGCACAAATGATCTGAAAACCATCACATGGTTGCCGAGCCATGGGCTTTGACTTCCTGCATTGTTGTTCCATGTTCTTTTGTTAAACCTAGAATTCTTCCTGTAATGCTTGATCCTTTTTAAAGCAAGAATTTGGAATATCGAGTAGATTTATATTTTCTTAATGACATTCAGAAACGTGTATTGTGTGACTGCTATTTAGATGCTGTATTGTTCAATTGGCTCATCCTCACTTGAATTCTTATATTTCATTCAGTCTCCTAGCCTGTCTGCCCTTCAGCTACATAATAATGCAGTATTTGTGACACAATTATTTTATGAAAGTGATTAATATTGACTTAAATATAAGAACTGATTGACCTATTTACAGAAGGGTTAGCTTGAAAATCCTATGTGAAAAAAAGAAAAGATAATTTAAAAACTGATTAAGCAATTTTAAAGTATGTGAATATTAGAGTTGTTAATGATAGCAACAATGGACTACTTGATTATGATAAAATATTCAGCAACTCACTAATCTAGCTGTTTGTTTAAATCTGTGAACAAACAATAAAAAATTCTTGCTACCTTGTAGTAAGCCAATATTAACTGAGACATCAGTGTGGGAAATACGCAAAAAACTTGTCTTAGGGAACTTAATATGCTCTTATTAGGAACATTTTTATTTTAAATGGATTGATTCTGTTTAATACAATATGGAAACATTGATATCTTTATAGTATGACTTTAATTGTTAACTGAATAACAGAATGTGATTGTTTACTGAGGCATAGTTTTCTGTATTAGTCAAATTGTGAGAGGCTTTCTGTTTTAAGAGAAGTTGTATTCAGTGCCCTAGGTTTTACTCATGGTTCCACTACTAACTGACTGACTGACTTTGGTGTCTTGGGTTTTTCTTATGAGTCAAATTAAATATATTGTAGTGAAGATCAGTTGGCTCTTAACCATGAGTATGTTTCATAAAATGTATACCACATTTAGATGCTAAGCAGGGTTTTAGCCCTTTCTCTGCTGACTTTTTAACTTTGGGCTGATTACTGAAGCTCTCCAATCTTTTATTTCTTTATATGTAAAGCAAAGGAGCTTTCAGCAATTCAAAGGGTACCCTTTACGTTGTGTTCAGCTCTTACAACCAATAGTTTATTTTTCTTATTTGTTTCTATTATTTGCTTGCCCCTTCTTGCCTTACTGTGGTTACCAAATAATAACACTGATTTCCATTCATCTTCACCTATTTTATTTCATTTAATCTTTGCATCTTTCAGTGAGGGTAAGTGGTATTAGCTTCATTTTACCATTGAGGAAAAGTGAGGCTCAGGGAGGTTGTTAAGTAACTTGCCCATGCTTGCACAGCTAGTCTTTGTAAGCAGTGGGATTCCAGTTGAGGTCTCTGATGTCAGTATTCTTTTTTTAATGGCATGTGTGGCTTAAGTAAAGACATGTAGCCTTATACCTCATCGAACGTAAGTGTTTGCTCTCCATTGTTTTCCCATTCTTTTTCTTTTCCTTCAAAATGAATAGTTAGTGCCTTACCAAAATGCTTTTGTAGAAAAAAAAATGCATCTGTTAAATAACAGTCAGCATAGTTTGGGAATTTTATAAGATGCATAATTACAAAAGTCTTGTCAACATTATGTAGCATATACAGTCTATCTGGGAATCTTTCAGTGCTGAAAAGTATAGATTGTTCTTGGAATAAGATGAGCTAATTCTGTTTTAATAGGTATATTTTTAAAATGCTTAATAGGTATGTATTTTAAATGTAGCATTTAATGTTACAGATGCTTTTAAACTAAAGGCTGTTTTGTGCTTGCTCTAGAAGGAAAGCAGGTTTATGTACTTTATAATTTTTTTTCATTTTTACAGTTCTAATATATTTTGTAATTGTAGGAAGAGTGTTAAACATGGCAAAATTTTCTAAAATTTCTATTTTAGGAGAGTGTTATTTTATGGTATCTGTAGTTTTGTTTTTTTTTTTTTTTTTCCTAATCTCTGAGCTGTCTCGAAAGAATAAGTCAAGCAGAGATTAGAATAAGCATGTCTAGAAACATTCATTTTTCTGTAGAGTTCACTTACGAGTGCTGTGTTTTAACATTTCCTTTTTAAGCTTCAGATATTCCCTTGTCCAGGCAAACCAACCCTAGATAATAATCTTTCTGAAACACTGTTGCTTTTGGGGTAACTGATAATCACTCAGTAAGCCAGGACTGATGCTGATCTCTTCTGATTCATAAACCTTTGCCCTTGTGGCATTTCTTAAGTCATGTTTCTCCTTTTTCTATTGAAAATTTTATGATGGTCATTACTAGGCCAAAAGCAAATTCCCATGGATAGCTCATTGGTCAGAGTTTTATTTTTACCATCCCAACTGATGACTTTGAAATGACTGTGACACTCTGAGGATACCTTATCTGTTGCTGCTCCTGTTCACTAGTTCCAGCCACACTGACCTTTTTTTCTATTCTGTGAATATACCAAATGCATTCCAGCCTCCGCATCTTCCACTAGTTTTCCACATCCTGGGAATGGTCTTCCCCGAGATCATTGCTTGGCTGGATCTTTCTTGTCATTTAAGTCTAAGCCTCAATGTCTTCTTTTCAAAGAGATTTTCCTTGACCACTCACTATAAATTTGCACTCCTGTCATCCTCTGTTACATGGCCCAGTTTCATTTTCTTCTTAGCACCTAAACACTTATTGGTAGTTATTTATTTCTTGCTCCTCTCCTCTGGTGGGGACAGGGACATTCTGTCTTGTTTTCTGCTGTGTCCCCAGCACTTAGGACAGTGTCAGTCATAAGTAGGCATCCCAATAAATATTTATTGAATGATCAAATGAATGCTTTTTCTACTAGCTATTCATAAAAAAATTGCTCTGATTTCACTTTTTTTTGGCAATAAGGAAGGTATATTTAATGTTTGTGCAATTCATGTTTATACGTTTTTGACATTTTTCTCTTCCTGTTCCCTAGTTGAATTCTTTCAGAGAAAGGGGGAGAAAGAGCCTTCAAATTCTCAGACTCTTAGATGTGACTCTTTCAGTCTTTCTACTGCTTGCCAGGTGGGTGTCTGAGCTGGTGCAGCCTAGTCACAAAAGCAATTAACAGGTAGGAAAATTGGCTTCTAACAGCTGCTTCAGTCCTGCTTGAGTTGGCCTCTCCCCCAAGGGACTGTCGCTGTCAACCTAGCAAAATGAAAATGCCTTTATATAAACATATTTTTTTTCTGGGATTATAGAACAGAAACAAATTCTAGGTTTATAAAATGAGTTAAAATATGTCAGCAGAATAGAACAGAGTAATGACCTGCTGCTATAATTTGAATTCTGAGGCAAGGTAGCAACATTTATTTTCAGAAGGATGACATTGAAACGGGGGCACTTTTAGTTCTATCGAAATGACTTTATTATGCCAAAGGGTAGATTTAATAACTTATTTGTTGGTGTTGGTGAGGGAAGTGACAATTCTATAAAATATAATTTTTGATCCTCAGAGTTTTGGTATGTGGCAGACTCCTTGAGGCCTTACTCTTTCAATTAACTCTGTGGAAAGAGGAAATCATTTTTGAATGAATGCTACTTAATTTCCTTTCCATTCCATTCCCTAACTGTTAATTCATTCAATAAGGATTCCATTTGGCCATGATAGACCTTAACCACTGTTGTGTGTCATAGGCTATTAAAAATGGGTTAAATGCGCTTTATATTGATAGCATACCAGTTCTGGCTTTTATATTGACATATGCCTCAGTGATAACATATCTGGCATTAGTCTGCCTTGATCTTTTTTGATAAGTTTTATTTTATATGATTCTCAGTCGGTGCTAGTTATGAAATGTGCTCCCTTTGCAAGTTACCTTCTAATCAATATCCCTTTCTCTTTCCACTTTGGAACCTCTGGCCTTTCATGAAACCTACAGAGTTTGTGTCATTAAATTATGCTTTAAATATTTTGTTACATAAATTTAGAGGCTTATTACACAATGAGGCTTTATGCACACAATTCATGAAGCACAATTGGGCTTCATGCACAATGAGGGTATTAACTTAGTTTTTGGATGAGTGAGATGTACCTTAAAAAGCTATCCAGTTGTCAGTTAGAGATTAACATTCGGGCGTTCATTCATTGCCTGTCAGCTAATCATTCAGTAACTGTATATTAAGTGGCTGCTTTGTACCTGGCACACTGCTGGCCTCAGGAGATCTAAAGATGAATAAAAAGTCCTTATAACCTTGTGATTTAATCAATGTAACTTTATTGAGTTATAATTATTTTGTAAATTTATTTTTTAATTATAAAATATAAATAGGTACAAAGACAAATATAATGATCTGTGTATCTACTTTATAAAATCTTGACATTTTATCTTATTACCTATAGACTGTAAAATCGATGCATTAGAGACCCCTGTAAATCCCTCCCAATCTCATCCCTCTCCCTTTTCCAGAGGTAACCAGGTTTATGAGTTTGGTACTTTGTAAATTCATGCATGTGTTTATATTTTACTAAATGTTTATGCATTGTTTTATGAGTTTCAAAATTCCACATTAACAACACTAGATATATTACATATATTTTTACAACTAATTTATTTCAAAACTCAGCATTGTTTTTGAGAGGTGGGGGATTTATTTATTTATTTTTACCATAAAGAAAGAGCAATTTATTTTAATTGAAAGCAATTTAATGTTGAAGAATTAATTTGCTAGGGTGTTACTTTCATTTTTTATTTTTATTTGTGTGTCTCTTCACATAGATAGAAATGCCATGACTTTCTGGAATCTACTGTGATTTAGTTCTGACCTGAAAGTTAAAATTTTCAGCCCTCAAACATTGTATCCTTAAACACTATTCTGGGATGAGTGTTTTATAGACTTACTAAAAGAGCTATTATTTGTTTTGGGAATTTTCTTTTGGGATGTTTTTTAGAATGCATACACAAGTGAGATTAGATTATGCATTTGGCGATCCTCAGCTTTCCTGTTAAGTATACTCTACAGAAGCCAAAAGACTTCATTATTTAAACTTGTGCTGGCTAGTTGGCGACTGTACCTTTTATAGATTTCTTTCTGGGCGCTCATCTTGAGTTGTGGATTTCCTTTACTATAAGCATCAGTTTCTAAAAGAGAGCACCTTTTGTCAGTTAAATCAGAAGATCTATCCAATCCAAGGTGGAGATACAGCTAGAGCTCTCTCCTCCATCATGAGGAGATTGACTTGATTTCGGTAAGGGTGGGAGGTTGAACCTAATTATTTATGCTGATGCATGCAGCAAATTTCATATAATAAAATCAGAAGCTGTCGGATCTTTGCAGAATTTTCTGTGGCCTAAATTAAATCTGTACCACACAGGATTGCAGTGTTTTAGAGAAGGCTACTCCCGTTGTCTGCTATGCTAATTGTGCATACATACCTGTCACTACTGATTTGATTATCACTGCCCATTTTATATCCCTTTACTGGTATATAGTTTGACTCCAGTAGCAAAAGAAGCTTGAATTTCTACTGTAATACACATTTGGAAAATAATTATGTTCTTTTCTCCTCAAGATCATTTATTATAGGTTCTTTCCAGAAAGCTGTGTAATGCACTTCCAATCCAGGTTATTTTTCTGTCAACACCCTGAAAAATATATTATATGGTAAAGCATCATTGACAGATTCAGTTGTAATTTAATGAGAACAGACTAATATGCCAAGGGAATTGATTAAGTCCCTGCTCTTCCAGCTTAGCTCTACTGCATGAAATATTAAAGTAGTTTCTCCCCCTTTTGTTCTCAAGGATGAAATGTGTTCCATATTTTGCCTCCCCACCCCTTTCTTCTAATAAGACTGTGTTTATAAGTTTACTATACTAATAAAGGGGTGCTGACAAATGACCTTATTTCTTTTAGCCTTTCTACAGTTCATTTTTGCACAGTGCCATGGTTTTAGGTGTCATTTCACTCACAGAAATTAGTCTGTGGTAAATGTATTGGAATATGGTCTCTAAGGCAAGAATGTAAATTAAAAATTGAGTTGGTGTTGAATCTTTTTTGCAAGACTATATTATATCTCCTGTTGGGTTTTTATGTTCAGGGTCTTCATATGACAGGATGATGTATTCAGATTAATCTGAGGATGATATACAGATCAATTAATTTCAGCCAAGTCATCAAATTCTCATTTTGGTCATGTAGTTACTTTATATTATTGATTATAATTATTCTTCCTTGATTTTTTAAGTAAATATTCATTGAAGTTTTTTTCTCTCAAATAAATGGAATATGATTCCTGGCCTCTTTTCAAATAAATTATATTAATTTTGTTTTAGCATACTTAAAACAGTTGTCTTTTTTTGTTTGTTTTGTTTTAAATGGAGCTCTCATGACTGTATCATTTTATCCCAAGTCTAGTTTATTTGGACTTCCTTTACTTAGAGGCACAGATAAAATGTATTTCTCACTGCTGGCATCCTAATGGCTATACTCCCCTCTTGATTGGTTATTTTGTTCTCTTTTTCCCACTCATTTTCCTATCTCTACTCATTTTGCTTCCTCCCATAAGCACCCACTCTAATCTACTTAAAAATGTCTTTAGGTATTTCTGTGTCTTTGGAAAAATAATTACTGTTTTCTATGTGTATAAATTTTTAATTTTTGTAATTGGCATTGGGCTATAGATCAATGTGTTTAAAAGATCTATCTTTGTTGCTGTATATAATTCTAGTTCATTACTTCTGACTGCTGTATTCTACCATATGTACTTATTCATACATACTATGTATCTGTTTTACTTATGTGGTCACCTAGTGATGGTGCTTCATTGTACCAACTCCATGCTTAAACAATGCTATGATGATAATTTTTATTTTACGGAAGTATGTAATCGAGTGGAATTTTGGGGTTGTTGGGTATTAGTTTGCCAAGGCTGCTATGACAAATATTACACATTGGGTTGCCTTAAAGAATAGGAATTTATTTTCTCATGGTTTTGGAGGCTAGATGTCAAAAATAAAGTCTTGATAGGACATACTTTTTCCTGGAGTCTGTAGCATTCTGGTTGTGGCATCCCATAATTTTTGGGGTTCCTTGTCTTACATCTCTGTCTCTGTCACATGGTGATCTGCTTCTTTCTCTAGCTTCTTCTAACCTCTGGCTTCTACTGTCTGACTGTCTTAATTTCCTCTTTATAAAGGACTCCAGTCATACAGATTAAGGCCTACCCTGATTCAGTTTTGCCTAATCTAAATAGGCTCTTTGAGGATCCTACTCACAAATGATTCTATACCTTAACTGTTGATAACATCTTCAAAGATCCTGTTTACTGATGGGTTCACACCCACAGGAACGTGGATTAAGACTTGAGCATGTTTTTTGTGGGGTACATGATTCAGTCTCTAGCAGGTATTCATTGTGAAGTTCACTAAGTGCTCTGTAGGATGACTAGACTATGCACCCTTGAGCAGACCACAGAGATTCACAGACCATTATTTTGTGTTAGCAGTTGAGCTACCAAGTTGGATTGAAGTGTAGCTTTTATAAGCATAATTAGACTCAAATTATTTGTCTACGAATAAAATAAAACCAAAGAGACTTCATGAATGGAAAAGCTACCTTGGTTCCTAATAAAGGTTCTATACAGAGAGTCTTTTGGTGAGAAAATATGAGGGTGAGCCCAAGTTGCCAGCCATGTGGACAGTGACAGCCCTGTGGGCCGTTTAGCTCAGCAGCTTTGATTGGTTAGCTTCTTTGTGCCCAGCATGGTTCTTGAAATGCAAATACAAATGAAGCAGACTCTCTGCCCCTGATGTTCTTTGTTTGGAGACAAGTAGATTCAGGATCCTGTGCTCACCTGCCTTTTTGGGAGACCAGTTTGTTTTGTCTCTTGAGAAGTTAGCGCTAGTGGTGCAGCCTTTCATAGAGCCCTCTTCAGATCACTGTTATTCTTTCTACCTTGCTTTCTAAAATTAAGGCTCACAGGTACCTGGGCTTACTATGACCACTCAAGATCTCCCAGCTCATCTATCATGTTGACCTGGTAAAAGAGTCCCCAAGAAAGGATGTTGTTAGTGTCGCGTTTGTATTCTGAAGTGTGATGATTGGATTGGGAGGGGGTGGCACATTGATAAGTCTCTTCAAATTGCTGAAGTGGAAATTAGAAAATATTGCCAAGAAGCATGGATTAACTTAAGGTATTATGAGGTAGCATGATAAATAGTGGCGAGAATACAGATAATGATGGGCAGAATAGCCACAAAAACAAGCAAGTTTCCAATCTTTATCTATCTAAATTCTCAATGGAAAAAAATAACAGATACATAGATGGATGAGAATAAACCTCCATATTTGTTGGAAACTAGAGCTGGTGCTACCCCTAGGCCATAAAACCTGGAATAATTTTTGGTAGGCAACATTGCTTATGGGCTTGGAATGAAAGAAGTAATTGAGGAATGCTCCTCAGGAGAACCTTCTTGAGAAAGAACCCCTTACTTGGGAGGGGCACAGTCTTTATGAGTGGTTCTACAAGGCTCACCACTTAAATTTCTCTCTTGCCTCTTACAGTAGAAGCACAGGTACTTTGTAAATAGTGTTTGTAGTTCCAGAGTTTTCTCCTAGCCACATCTGTAGGAGGACCCTGCCACACAGGTGGCCTAGGCACTTAAGTCCTAGCTACCAACACACCTGTCTTTAACCCTGTCCAGGATGCTGTCTCTCCCAACTAGCAGTCTGTTGAGGGTTTTGTTCTTAAAAAGCTTTGAACAGTCATTAAAGCTGTGAAATCTGGATATCAGTCATGAAAAGGGGGCAGTCTGACAGACAGGATTCTGTAGGGATGAAAAATATAGTTGTCATATTAAAATCTACTATGGATGCAGTGAATAGCAAATCAGACACTGTAGAAAGATAAACTTGTAAAATCTTTTCCAGATTATAAAGACAAAAGTGGGGAGTGAAGAAAATGAGATAATAAGACAGAAGGAGGATAGATGAGGAAATGAAATGTACAAATAGTAGGATTGAAAGAGAAAGCAGCTACATTGTTCAAAAAAAATAATAGAAGAAATCATTGCTGACAGCAAATTAATAAAAAGAGAAATGGAAGCATATCCTACTGGACTTCCCGATTTGGGGAAATTTCTACTAGAAACAGTATAAAAGTAACGGAATTGATGGAGGTATAGAGAGCCAATCCATAATTTCTCATTCCATAAAAGGGCCAACTGCTTGGGTTTATGAGTGGAAGAGATGTTGACTACATCCCACTAAGTATCTTCCGCTTCTGAAGAACAGGTACAAAAGTAGAGAGCCAGCAAAGTTGGAGGCTTTCTTCTTGGAATAAAAGATAGACAGGACCAGAAAGACTGCCTGGGGGAATATAGTCATTAGACAAAAGAAGATGGAATTCTTATTCACAGGTGATTGATTATCTACCTAAAAATCTACCTGAAAATTATCTGAAAATCTATTTGAACTAATATTACGTTATGTGATTGGTTACCAACTAAATATATTGAAGTCAATAATTTTTCAGTATTCTAGCAATAATTAGAAACTATAATGGAAAATATCTCAAAAATATTTAGAAAGGGACAATATAAACAGTCTAGGACATTTTAAGAAAACTATTAATTTTACAGCAGAACATAAAAAGACGTGACTAAGTAGAGAGAGTAAACAAGTTTCTGGTTAAGAAGATAGTACTATATGGTTTCTTCCCAAATCTATGTATTTAATGCAATTCCAGTCAAAATCCTAACCTTTTTTTTTTATTCAATGCTAGGGTAGAATAGGAGAACTTAACTACATTTTTCTGAAATTGATTTAGAAGGATAAGCTTTAAATGAATATTTTTGAAGGATTAAGGGTATGAAGTTGGAATTGCACTGCCATGTTTTAGAAGGTTTTTATAAGCCTGCAATAATTTAAACCATATGATAATAACTAGGAATGGGTCAAGCTAAAGTCCAGAAAAGACATATTAGTATATAAGTGAAGTCATTGCAGTTCATTGGAGGAAAGAATGAATTAGTCAACAAAAACAGGGCTGGGAAAATTGGCTTAGAAATTGGAGGACTATCAAATTAGAGTCTTACTTCACACTGTTTTTAGTTTTCATAAACTAAAATTCCAGATGGATAAAATAATGAAATATTTTAAAATGAAATAAAAAGAATTTGATCAAGTAAATATACAATCAAGTAGTGGAGAAAGCCTTTCTTTTCCCATTTTTAACATTTAAGAATATATTTCTTCTTATATAAATATGAATGTGTATGAGAAAAAAAATATATATAAGCAAGAAAGCAAACATATCAAGAATGTCACCCAATCAGAAACCATTATTGATAGTGTGTTGGTTTAAATGTAAAATTAAATGAAGAAACCACTTAGAAAAAGTTATTTGGCTGCCCATACAAAAAATAAAGGCAAATGTCAAATAGGAAAAGTATTTATGGCACATGATAAAAATGTAACACTTTTAGTGCATGAAAAGTCCTATAAAAGTTAAGTAATAATGAATATCTGAATAGGAAAATAGGCAGTCATAAATATGCAGTTTGTTAAAGAAACATAGAAATACCTAGTAAATGTGGGAAAACCTTGTCAATCTCAGTTTAAGAAATGGAAATTAAAACAATTAGGTACTGTTTTATAAAAAATGAGGTACCTTTTTTCTTTTTTGGAATTCATAATAAAGTTTATTTTTTAGAGACATTTTAGACTACAGAGAAGTTACATCAGAACTGTAGAGGAGGGAAGCAGATGTGGCTCAAGTGATTAGGCTCCTGTCTACCATATAGGAGGTCCAGGATTCAATTCCTGGAGCCTCCTGGTGAAGGCAAGCTGGCCTGCACAGCAAGCTGGCCCATGCAGGAGTGCTGGCCCGAGTGAAGAGCTGGCGCAGCAAGATGACGCAACGAAAAGAGACACAGTGTAGGAGATACAATAAGAGACACAGCAGACCAGGGAACTGAGGTGGCACAAGAGATTGAGCACCTCTCTTCCACTCCAAAAGGTCCCAGTATCGGTGCTGCCTAAAGAGAAGACAAGCAGACACAGAAGAACACACAACGAATGAACACAGAAGCAGACAGCGAGCGCAGAACACCGGGGGGTGGGGGAGAAATAAATAAATAAATCTTTAAAAAAAAAAAGAAATATAGGGGATTCCTATACAAACGCTTCCCCCCACCCCCTCATTTTCCCCTTATTAACATCTTACATTAGTGTGGTACATTTGTTACAATTGATGAATCAATATTGAAGCATTGCTACTAATCAAGGCTATAGTTTAAGGTTTACATTTTGTGCTGTACAGTTTTATAGGCTTTGACAAACGTATAATGTCATGTATCCATCATTGCAGTATCATACAGCACAGTTCCAATGCCCTAAAAATGCCCTGTTCACTCCTCTCCCTCCCCTCTGAACCTCTGATAACCACTAACCTTATATCAGTGGTACCAAGTTCTTCTGTTGAGGTACCTTTTTTAATCTACCAGATTGGTAAAGGTTTTTTAAATGATAATTCCAGTGTAGAAAGGATGCTTGGAAACAGTCACTATCATTAACTAATAAAAATTGATATTTTCTTCACACACTTAAAAAAAAAATAACAACAACAAAATAGAATAAAACAAATCAATCAAAGATTGTATGGTGACCATGTGTTACTTTTTAGAATCATGAAAAAAAATCAGTAAATCTCTTTGTGTTTTGATGAAGAAGGACCCAAATACCCATTGTTGGTGAGGAGAAATGTATAGTCTTATATCACTAATGGTAGAATAAATTAATTACAGCCATTCTCTAGGGCTGGTTAGAAAAATTTGTTAAAAGCATTCATCATCTACATATCTTTGACTCAACAGTTTTGCTTAATGTAATTTATCCTAAAGTAATCATCAGAACTGTGCAAGAAGATATACAAGGATATTGGTTGTATACAAGAATATGTAAGTGCATACAGTGTATACACAGATATTTATAGTACCATAAATTTAGAATCTTAAATACTTAAATATTCAAAATAGAAAATTGATTGAATATATTATAATATGTATCTGTAATGGAATGCTATGCAACAATTAGGAATGCTTTGCCAGATCGTAGTAAATGACAAAAGCGGAGTGTAAAATTTTAGGTACACTCTGATCCCAGTTACTGATTCAGTTATTTAGCCATTCACTCATAAGTACTCAGCAAGTGCCTACTCTACCCCAGGCATTGTTCTAGGCCCTAGAAATAAACACGAGTGAGGAACAATACCCAAACAAGCCAGTTCTTTGCTCTCTTGGAACTTACATTCTAGTCAGGAGAGACAAAACAGTAAACAATTTGTCACTTGGTAGTAAGAACTGTGGAGAAAAATATAGCAGGTTAAGGGGGAATGATAGGGAGGGAGTACTAGGGGAGGGGAGAGCGGAAGATTGCTATGCTATATGAAGTGGGTCAGAGAAGTCTTCTCTGTAAAGTGACATTTGAATAGAGACCTGAATAAAAAGCTAGGAAGGTAAGGAGCAGTGCTATAATCTGGGGAAGAGTATTGCTGGTGGAGGGAACTGCACGTCACAAGCCTTGAGGTGGTATGTGTGTGTGTTCCAGAAAAAGCCTGGAGGTCAGCATAGCTGGCACAAATAAATCAGGTGGGGGGTTGGGTGAGGAGGAGAGTGAGTAAGATAGGGTAAGAGAAATGGAGGTTGGGGTGAAAATGTAGGGCTTTGTAAAGATTTCAGCCTTTACTGTAAGGTGAGAAGCATTCTAGAGTTTTGAACAGAGGAATGAAATATGACTGGCATTTTAAAAGATCACTTTCTTTTATGTAGAATAGACTGGAGAAGAGCATGGATGAAAGCATGGGCATAAGTTAAGAGGCTATCATAATAATCCTGTCAAGATATGATAGAAACCTGGACCAGGAAGGTAGATATGAGAAGTAGTTAGATTCTGGATTTGCAACACATGCCTACAAACCCTTATTGGAAGGAAATAAAGACATACATCAACATGTCAGTAGTAATCATCTCTGTTTGGTGGAATTGTTGGTGATTTGTATTTTCTTTATTATTCTTTTTCCCCTCCCTGAGATGACTGCCTTGTCTGTTTGCTCGTTGTTTTTGCTCATTGTTTGCATTCATTATCTGCTCGTTGTCTGTCTGTTTTTTCTTTGAGTTACCAGGGACCAAACCCAGGACCTCCCATGTTGGAGGCAGGTGCTCAACTGCTTGAGCCATATCCATTCCCTGCTCACTTGTTTTTGCTTGTCTGCTTGTTGTTTGCTCATTGTTTGTCTTCTTTAGGAGGCACTGGTAACTGACCCAGGGCCTCCCATGTAGGTCATGGGCCCTTAACTGCTTGAGCCACATCTGCTCCCCTATTACTTTTTAAATGAGAAAAAAAGCATTTAATGGATACTTCTTTTTTGTTTTTTTTTTCTGATCTCAAAGTAATATATGCACTTAAAAATTTAAGAATTATGTTTCTTTTTAGTATTAGTCATTCTCTTCTATCTCATGATTCAGATGGTGAGTAGGCTCAACTCTTAAATTAGAACCAAGATGTTAGTTAACTGACCAGGGAATAGATTGAGGAGGAAACTATACTTTTTTTTCCCTGACATAAAGAGTACTGTATTCAACATTTTCCCTATCATCTTTGTTTTTGTGAAGTAAACTGTAGAAATCTGCTTTAGTACTTATCTTTGATAAATTTGATACAGTAAGGGTACATCTTGACTTATGTGTTCTGCTGTTGTTACCTCATCACTAATGCAGAATAACTCTGTGATGAAAAACTGTACAATATAGTTCAACAGAATTGTAATGTCTAGGTCATCCCTGCTGAAGACCTTGAGTTCATTTTGCTAGTTTCCTGAAAATCACTTGTACATATCATTAGAATGCATTATGATTTTTCTCCTCTGACTTCCCTTTTTAATTTACTTCATCATACCAAATATTATAATGCTTATAAACCAACACACTCTAACCTTGGTGAAAGGTGTGGTGGTCCAGAATGTGCTAGTTGGTAAAGGGTGAAAAATAGGCTTTGCTATAGATAATCTGGAAATGATTGTCTAAGCAACAAATCAATAAAACCCTTCATTATCTGGAAGCATAACTTGAGTTTTCTATTAGTCAAGAATAGTTACCCTTATCTTGCTTGATAGTGTTTAGATCTCTAATTAAGCTAGGAAATGGAGATTCTGGCTTTTTGCTCTTAGGAGAACTTCTCAAGGTGAAGTAATGAGCACCTTGGACAAAATTAAATTTTGTTTTGCTTTACGTTTTTGGCTCCAAATCATGCTTAACTAGCAAATTACAACTCTCTAGTGGCACTTATTTATAATCAGCAAAATTACTTTATGGCCTGTTGGCTGTACTTTAGTCTGTTAATTAAAAATAAATTTGATTCCTTTCCTTTTCATGAAAATGGAGAGTTAAATCTTAAATTTTAGATTCTGAAGAATTTAATACATATACATATAGTCTAAACCTTTTAAAAATAAATTCTTCTGCACCTTCTGAGCAACATGTGTGGTGAATAAATATTTTACTATGTTTGACTTGTTTTCTTTTGTTTTACCTAAAGGCATGAAGATTTTCAGTTCAGTTTTCCAATGATCAAAACCCAGTATTTTTGTATTATTTCCTGAACACTTAAGTGAAAATAATTTATTGGCTTTAAAAACAGTTGTTTTATACTTATTACTTTTTTTTTTTCATCTTTACTGCTTATGCTTTCTACATTTCTTAGTTACATTTCTATGAATTGTATGTGCTTTGTGGAAAGAAAATAGATTTTCCCATCCCACAGACCAAGGATGAATCCCAGCTCTGCCATTGAATAAGAGCTAGCTACGTGAATAGCTGCCAGCCCCTCAGTTTCCTCATCAATAAAACTACCCACATTATAGAATTGTTGTGATGTGCCTAGCATTATGCCTATTGTGTGGTAGGCAGCATATAAATATTACTTATTTCTATTTCCTTTATTTTATATTTTAAATTTGGCTTGTGTATTGAAGAGGAGAACCTTTGATGACTTTATTTTTAAAGTTTAAGGTAATTTTTATTGAGAGTACTTTTGGCAGTAGAAAATAATGTCAGTAACTAACTTTGGTCTATATGATGTCAGCTCTTCAATTGAATTATTGCTTTTTCATTCTTTTTAAAAGTGTTTAAAAAAATTAAAGTGTTTAGAGTACAGTTTTGTAGTATATTCACAATATGTACTTGTGCCAGGTTCCCTGGTAGGCCCCTGTGCTAGAAACTGTGTGTACATTGTCTCTAATCTCCACAACTGTGTAAGGTAGATAAACCTTTTTTTTTTTTTTCCATTGAAGAGGAAATTGAGTATCATATTTACATAAAAAATGTTTATGTAATAATGGACCAAGCATTATGGATTAAAATCTGTATTGTATATTGTAACATGATCTGCTATATTAGTGATGAGTGATGGTTACATTATCAGGCTAGAGTCATCTCCATTGGGACATGCATCATAGCAGTTGGCAAGAAGCTGTGAGGAAGCTATTGTTATTTGTAATGACTGAAGCATCTTTGAAATCAGAGTTAACTGTTCCCTTTTGAGGGTGCTTTGACCAAGGTTTTTTTTTTATGCTTCTATAATGTTCTTATCAATTGATTCCTAAATCTTTAAAGTATGTATACTTTTCTTAATTTTAATCATTGTATCTTTCGCTTTTGTAATAAAATTGTATTTTTTTCTTAAACATTCTTTTTAATGGTTCTGATTGTACCAAAAGGAAAATCTAGCATGTGTATGGATTTTTTTTAAAAGTTCATGTAGTGTTTTAGTTTTTCATAGTTCACATAGAAGAATCTAACTTCCTAGTTTTTCTTTTCTATTAAACAGGAATATATAATTATGGTCTTAGCTTGGCTTGCATTCAACTAATGCTTAAAATTGGTCAATTGTCATGTATATTTATTTATGTAGGTTATAAAAGGAACTTGTTTTGTAATTATCTGCCTCTTATTTACATGAAATCTGAGTGTTTATTAAAATGCAGACATGTTTTAGAGTACATTAGAGTCAAGTTTTTATCTTGGAGTAAGAATTTACAATGATTCCTTGGGCTGTTTCTTTAACTGGCTGCTTTCAGTTTAAACATACCCTTGCCCTAACAATGATTTGCTTAATTTAGAAAAGTGTTCTGATGAGTGCAGGGACCGGTTTGACCTAACATTCAAATATTTGATTCTGTAGTTCTTTTAAAATCAATATATTATTAGCCATTGTAGTGGTAATCACTAGTGAACGATTTTTAGTACATGAATCTTTTGTTGCTTTTTTTTTTTTCTTATTTCTAAAATTCTGGTTACTTGTTTATGGTCTTTTCAAAGTATAATTTGTCTAACGGTATTACTTGTGGGAAACAAAGAGCTCTATAAAATGTTTATTTTTTAAGTATTCTGAAGGCATGCTTTAAGTGATAGTCAGATATCATATTCTGGTAAGTATATTTGGACATAGTTTGCTAATGAAAATGTTTGCTTGAGGCAAATAATAGTGGATCCTATTGGCATTATTTTGCCCTATAGACTTAATTTCTGCGGATATTCAAATTACATTACATGAAATAGCTTTTCTTTTAACTATCTGCCTATATCATGAACTCTTCTGTCACCAGTATTGTTTTTGTACATGCTAACCTGCTTCCTAAACAGAATAATATCAAGAATATAGACCCTGATTTATTCTTTGTTAGAGGCAGTGAGAGGCTGTCTGTTTCAAAACCATGTTAACATATTTGGAAGCTGTCTTTCCAACATTACTAGGATTGGATCCAGGAGCCTAGAGTGTGTTTGTTTGTTTGTTTTCTGTCAGCTTAGATTACCATTAAGGACATTTCTGGGAATGAAGAAAATGTTCCCTGTATTTCTATCTGAATGCTCTCATCAGATAGAAAGTGTAGGTTGAAACCAGGAGGAAGAGTCAAAACAGAGCTTTCTACCTCTGTGTTTCATTTATGCAGCAGAAAATGTAGATTAATTTTCATTCTCATGAAGTGGTATAACTTTACTTTGAAATGGTTCTGGCAGTTCTCTTTCTGTTGAGGATATTGTGTGTCCTTTCATCTATTTGTCCTAATTTAAAAATTTCTGTATTTTCTCATCTGTTTGAAAGATTATCAAGGGTATTGTGATTTGATTATTGGTCACAGGAGAGTAGTTGAATGTGTTTGTTCTTGATGTTTTAGAGAGTTTCCTTTATCAAACTTAAAGGCCGCAAATGTTGGAGTTCATTATGTCATGCTCTAAAATCCAAAGATGCATCTGTGTGTGGTGGGAGGTGATCGGAGTGGGAAGGCCCAGAGGGTGAGGTGGGTGGATGTTAAGTGCTCTAGATAGATGGCTGAAATGGCTTAGCAAATGGGGAGATTTCATCTCCTATAGTCTATAGAGAATATTTTGAGATCAGATTTTTTAAATAATTTTGAACATTTAATATGCAAATTCAAACTATATAGAGTGTTAGAAAGAAGTTAGATATAGTCTATGGTTATAGTTTTTTTTTTTTTTAATTACAGTTTGTGCTAGCTTTCTGTGTTATATTCATATCCTTCACCTTACATTTGTAAGTTTATTTTTTATTCTAATCCGTTCTTTAAAACTAATCTAACTTCAAGAAACTTAACCAAAATTTATGTTGATTGAACTTCAGGATGAATTAAATTCTTATCAGAGAATTTTAGTCCTTGAGTGGATAGGACACAGCTGGATTTTTAGATCCCAGTTAGAAAAGCCATCTTTCAAATTTACAAACTGAGAAAATTTCTTCTGTATGTTATTGAGGGAACGTAAATCCAAATATCTTTATTAGGGGAAAGACCCCACAAAAATCTTTTTAAAAGTCAGTTTCAAAAGAGAAGGATAGCACTTCCTCTTAGGAACTTCAATTTGCCAAGAAAATGTAGACTTTATAAGATTAACTGCTTCTGGCTCTCCAGTGGCACTATCACTGTTATTTCTCCTCTCTTTGTAAAAGTACTTGAAGCTCAGCAATACCTGTTTGCCATGGTCACACTAAGGGAAGGGTTTTCAGGGAATATATCCTGTCTGGTTTTCTTTCATACTATCTTTTGAATTCACTCTACATGGGGTATAGGAACTGAATTCAATTTGATACATTACTGCTCTGTACTGAATTGCCTCACAAACACTAGTGGGACAAATATTCCTGGATTTGTCTACGTGAATTATGGGTACAATATTAGGAATTATTTTTAGCCAGTTGAAAAATACATCTTGGATCGATTTAATAATACATTTACTCAGAAAACATTTATTGAGTTCCTGTTCCATAACCAGGTACTATGCTAGATTCTGGGAATAGAGAGATAAATAAGACATGATTTCTGCCCTTGAGGAACTCATTTTCTGCCTCTAGAGTCTTAAACTTCGGCACAAAGAGAAAAGGGGCCCAACTAGCTGGTCTAGATAAAATCATTTAACTCCTGGATATGAAAAGTAATGAAGTGCAGAGTTAAAGCACAAATTGTTGGTGTTGGTGTTGTTTTATTTTGTCTAAAAATCCTTGGAAAACAGAATTCTAGTAAACAGAATTATTGCCTCTTTCCTCTGTAGAGGGTTTTGCAGTGATTATTAAATATTTTAATAAATACTTTCCTAGAGCCTACTGTGTACAAAACATCATGCATAACAGTAGGGATTAAAATATGTATGAGATAGGGGGTCTTATTCTTGAGGAGATCAGTGGGGGAGACTATATGTACAAATAATTACAGTATGGTAGTAGACAGTTTATTATTGGATATTGTACCAAGAGATTTCTCCTGGTAGTAGTGACAGTAAGGAATGAGAGAGGGAGGCCAAAAGTCACAGATGACTGAGGGAGGCAGCCATTGCTGAAAGAAGAGAATCTTTCAAAAGTTGTTCTTTACTTTTGCTTCATATAGCTGGTTGCCAAGAGAAAGATCAAAATATAGAGCATGAAATATTTTTCTTACAAAAGAGGGCGTTTTGGTGATCATAATAAAACCTCGTGTGTTTGTTCTACTTTGTAGTTGACTAGCATTGTTATCCTTTGAGAGCAGCTTCCCATTTTGCAAAGGAAGCTAGTGAAGCAAAGAATGAGTAAAGGATCATCCCCAGTGATACTGCCAGAAATGGCAATGAGTTTGCTCTGCTCTAATGGGGTACATCTGTAAATTTGGTGTTAGAAGGCCTGTAATATTAGGACAAATGGCCTTGTGGGGTAGAGCTATCAGACATGGCTTGATGATGCACAAAATTAGAAAACATCTTTATGGCATATACACACCTGATATTTTCATTGCATTTATTGGCAAGTTGAAGTGTTTGATATTATCCTTTCTTATTCCTTAAAATTCCTTTTAAAAATGAAACAATTTAAGGAACCTTTTATTTCTATACTCTACGTCTCTTGATTGGTGGAAGCAACACTTTTCCGTTAGTATCATGAGCTACTCCTAGTATCGTGTGTACATCCAACAAAACTTTTCTGTGTGGCAGTTACAGCCAATTTTGGTTTTTACTTTTTAAAATTTAGGAACTATCAAAATCAGTGATTAACTTTTTCATTACTTCAGAGATACTGATTTTAATCACTTAGGTTATACTTATTTTTAACTTATATTTGAGTTTTTCTCTAACAGTTATACTCTTTTTGAAATTAAAGGTTTTTGTAGATCACTCAAAAGAGTCAAAGCTTTGAGTTTTATAAGTAGGGCTTGAGTATGTTTTTGTTTTTAACTATATTTGGGACAAATTATTGCTCACCTTCCATGTACCAAAATTTCACCTATTATAGACCAAGAATAAAGCTTGCTCTCTTTTTCTGTAAGAGTAGTTCTGAAGGTAAATTTAGTTTATTTTGAATGGTAAAATGCTAGTAAGTCATTAGATTAGAATAGCTATTGAATTTCAAAGCATTATCACATTGATTATGCTTACTGTGGTAGCTAGAAGCAGTCATTTCTAGAATCTATTGGTTTTCAGTCTATATAGTTTCTTAAAAAATATATTTGTTTTTTTTTTTTTAAAGATACTTAGATTACATAAAATGTTACATTAAAAAATATAAGGGTTTCCCATATGCCCCCCCTCCCCAGACCTCCCACTTCTCACCACATCAACAACTTCTTTCATTAATGTGGTACATTCACCGCAGTTGATGAATACATTTTGGAGCATTGCCACCAAGCATGGATTATAGTTTACATTGTAGTTTACACTCTCCCACTCATTTCTGCAGGCCATGGTGGGATATATAATGGCCTGTATCTGTCATTGCAATATCACCCAGGTCAACTCCAAGTCCTGAAGATGCCCCCATATTACACCTCTTTTTCCCTCCCTGACTTCAGAACCTCCAGTGGCCACTGTCTCCATATCAATAATATTTCTTCCATTGCTAGAATCACAATAAGTCTTTAGTAGAATACCAACAAGTCCACTCCAGTCCGTATTCTATTCCCTAATCCTGAGGACTCTGGGATAGTAATGCCCACTTCAGCTCTAATTAAGAGGGGGCTTTGATCCCATATGGCTGATGGATGGGACTCTCTTGCTTGCAGTTGTAGACTCTCTCGGTTCCTTGGTGTGGTGGCTGTCCCTCCTTACCTCCTTGTTAGTTGTCCTGGATGAGTCCAATGAACTGGAGAGTAGGTGTAGCAACTTCACTGAGGCTCAGGGCCCAGATGGCACATGGACAGCCCAGAGATTAAAGTCTCTTGGATATACTCTTACCAACTCCAGCACCAACTATAGGTTCAAATAAAAGTGAAGCAAGCCAGGCATTGAAGGATGAACAGTATATGACCTCACTGATTTGAGCTGAGGAAATTGAGCAGTCTCTGAGAACCATTGTCTGAAAGATAGGTTAACAGGGGAGAGAAAGAGAAGAGTAGGCTGTGAGCCATCACCCACATGGACATAATCTATGGTAAAGGGATAGAGTATAGTTGCATATTGAAGGATAGGACAGATGGGTAGTGATATTACTGGGTTTGGTGGTGCAGGGTTGACAGGTGGGTAGATTAGGAAGGGCAGGTTGGAATACCCAGGGCATGTAACTATGAGTCTTGTCATTCCATGAGTCAAGACAGGGGAGTGTCATATGACCCAGGCGCATGGGGAGGAAGGAGCAGTTAAGATCAAATGGGGTATTTAGTGGTCATGGGAAAGGTTCTTCATTACCTTACAGTAATGGACACAGGACATGGTAAATATCAAAAATTATTAAACTGCACCGTCTAAATTGTAAACTATACTGTAAATCATTGACAATGTTTAGTTGCTATATTTTACTATCTGTATAACAGTTATAACAATGCTAACATCCATAAAATAAAAAAAAAAGGTTTTAATATGGGATGGGGAAGGGAGAGGGAGGTTGGGTATGTGGGAGTCTCTAGTATTCCGTGTGTGACTTAGCTGTGACCTAAAACTTCTTTGAAAATTAAATGAAA